>OZ034804.1:41877073-42027526 GCA_964028335.1 Altica lythri | reverse complement strand
CAGGCGGGTTAAAAACAATTAAAACCAGGGTTCAGATTCATTTGATGTAACTGTAATAGTAGTTTACGTAACAAGTCCCGAAAGTGGGCGAGCCACAGGCGAGTCCTGCAAGCCTGCGAGTCCAGTAAAAGCACTTTTGGACGTATTACGTACAATATATTTTTTTAAACCGGCCAGAATTTAGTAATTTTCAGTTTAATTTTGTGATAGTCCGGTAAAAGCTTCTACCGGACTCATATTTATTTTCTGGCCTTGTCCGACAAAATGAGATTTTCTGACCTAAAAATAAACTGGAAAAGTACTAATTTCTGGCCAATTTAAAAAAAAGATATTTTTTTCAACTAACGATTCGTTAAATTTACAAAAGTATAAACCATTTAGTGTTTAAAAACTATAACGATTTAAATATCGTTCATTTTTAATTTTGTTAAATTTGTCTATAAAAACGACTAAGGTCATCTATATGTCAGTACCTTTCCTATTTGGTTTTATTTATTAACCAAATCTTTTTAGCAATTCCTGTTTATATTTCGTATGAATATGAATAACTACCAACAAAGAAATGTTATTATGTAGTAAAACGTGGTTTGTTATATTTAAATTTATCTCTCGCTGGAAACAGTTGATTTAGTGGGTCTTGAGAAAAGCCTTCCTAGTATTATCTAGCATAATTATCTAATATGTTGCAAGTTCTAAAAGGTAATAAAGGTTTATAACCCAACATTCTAATATGAATTTTCTAATATTCAGTTGTTTTTTAATCAAAGACTGATTGCCAATTTTTTACTTCACAGATTATGTTACTATTAAAAATTAGTTCTGTTAGATTCTTTGTCATTGATTGGTTTGTGGTATTTAACTATAAGGGATTTGTCTATAGTATTAAATTTTGATGATTTGTTTCCCTTCTTTCGAAGGAAAATTCCATTTCTAGTTCTGTTTATCTATACATATAATAAAACTCTAAAATGTATATGTTTGTGCGCGCATCACATGAAAACTACTGATCCTATTCAAATGCGGTTTTCCAAGACGTATTTGTCTTCTTTCAACTTAACATCTGGTGTATAAAACATTCTTCCCCCACCCCTTTAACGGGGTGAAGAAAGAAAATCTTTATACAAAATCAACACGCACCGCAAACGACGTCGCGCGTACCTACATCAAAATAGAACCCAAAAATATGGTTAGATTTTTTTGTCTGCCTGTCTGTATGTTTGTGTACGCATCGCATGAAAACTACTGATCCGATTCGAATGCGGTTTTCACAGATGTATTTGTCTTCTTTAATTAATATTTACAAACTGTCAGTCTTGTCAATGTTATGAAATTAAAGAGTGGTCTTTTAATATCTGGACATGAGATTAAACTTTATGATTGGGATTTTTTAGGCCCAAAGAAGTGTAACTTCTTACGTGCGTACATAAGTACACACTCACAAACTTTTTTTTATAATTCACGTTCACAAAGTTTCTATTTCGACACTAAAAACAGTATCGAAATAGATTCATTGTAACACTGTTTTGGTAACTTTTTGTTTTACACAATTGGTTGCACTGCACTGATTTTCAACGAAAGAGTTCAGGTGGTAAATCAAGAAGTATGTTGTAGTAAATTATTAACTACATTATCAGCGTTATTGCTAAATTCGGAATATTTTATACAAATTTGACAAACATTCTAATTTAAAATCATTAAAACTGACAAGTGTCAAAACTGTCAAGATTGCCAACATAAATAAATATTTCGAAAAACTCTCATTTTATTTTTTTTATACTTTAAAGTTCATTATAAAAAATAGTATGTAACACTCTAATTACAATGACGGTTTGTAGTACTCGTTCTTTGCGAAACTCACCGCTTCGCGGTTCGTTTCACAAACTGAACTCGTACTACGAAACCTCTGTCATTGTAACACTTGTATTACAATATACTATATTATTATGGTTTTTATTTATACAATCAAATCTGTCTAAACTTACAGACAATAAAAAAAAACTTAATGAACCCTGATAAAATTGAATACCGTATAAAACGAACATGTAATCTGCGAAGTAGAAAAATTACAGTTTGAACGTTTATCGAAACGATACTTTGTTTAAAATACATCAACAACACTTCTTTGGATACAAACTGAAAGAATTAATGTGAAGGTTTTATGATAATATTATGTAAAGTAACTACTTACTCTGGATCGAAACAGGATTTGCCAACAACTTTTCTGGCAAAAACAAAAGTTAAACAAGTTCGGGAAGACATTATTTTCTCGAGCACAAAACTTCGGGATATATAATTAGTTCACTCGTTATACTTTCAATAAGGCTTTTCTCTTAAAAATATTTAATATGTAAACAGAATTAAACGATACTGTTTCATCTTAGGAGAATATATTTTCTAAATCTATAGTCAACATGTTCACTGAACGAAGCGATGGATTAATGTATTTTTCAAAAATAAATTAATAAATTTTGTATATATATGTATATATATACTAGCTGCCCGCCCCGGCTGCGTATTTCCACAGTATACTATCGTGCAGAGCAGGCTGTTTTCTGTACCGTAGTAGGCTATGCATTGTCTTTTAGCGCACGCAGCATTACAATCTGTACTGCGATGCAGACATCGCTATGCTCTGAAAGCTAGTATATTATGTAATCGCCAACAACGTATTTGTATATTACAAACTCTACCCAATTACAGACTACAGAGCTGATCACGCAAGTAATACGTCCCACGCCCAATACCCAATTTCAAAAGATTTCCTGTCTTCGCAAGTGCAGCATGCAACAAGCGTTTAGTTTACTTTGCTGTGGAGTTTGTTGTTGACATTGTGTTAGCAATGGACTGTGAGAAGAAAATGTTTCACATCTTAAAAAACTTTTGCCATAAAGATGATCAGCTTCTTGGCTGGAATTTTATAGATTCAAATAATTATAACGTGGTTTTAAGATCGAAAAACAGAAGTGATAAAACAGCTAGTGAGTTTTGTGATGAATTCATAAAATCATTCAGTGAAGCTACATTCACGAATTGGATTGTTCGATATACTTATCCCAACGCTCAAAAATTTGAGTTTAAAAAAGTGTTTAAGTGCCAACATAACGACTTTAATAAAGTAAAACAAAATAAACACAGCGATAGCCGTATACGAAATAAGAATTGTAATGCCACTATAATTATTTTATTTAAGAAGAATAATCGAAATACTTTAAAAAACGACCCTCTTCTAAAGAAAGGGTTAAATGTTGTTACAACGGTAAGTTTAAGATTTATGTAAACATTGCAAAATCACTTAAATTTTTTGGTGACACAATATAGATAGATACCCATCTATCCATTATTTATTTTTTCTACTACCGTGCGTAAAACACATACTTTACACACGCTGCGGTTTTTACTTTTTTTTTTACTTTTTTTTCACTAGTGCGTAAAGTAAAATATTTCAAAAACGGGACAAATTAACAAAATAGGTAATATTTTATTTTAAATTGTCATTTATATTATCTATCTAAGAGAAGTTAAATTATTATTGCTAATATTTAGTGTCTAACAAATTATTAACAGTTTTTTTATATTTCTATCATAGTTTTCCTTAAATGTCATCGATTTAATTTAAAGTAAACAGATAGGCGTTTTGACATTTCTGCATAATAGGAATTTATTCCTGAGATAACTTGATAAACAAAAAATTAATTTAAAGAGTGAGATGGAGATATATACATTTTAATAAGTTTGAGAAAGATAGAAATAGCAGTTTATACCTAATATAAAATGTTACATAAGTAGTATATTAATTTCTACAGTTTATTCAGTATATGGGGACCGAGCTCCAACTGTAGAGGCAGCACTTTGACTGAAGGGCGCGCGCCCTAGTGCGAAAATTAGGAACTAAATGGGCAAACATTTATTAATAACAAACGTCATAATTAATAAATAATGGAAAAAATAATTACATACGGATTTTAACCGATAAATAATAATAATATTCGTGGTCAAAATGTCTTTCCACGTCTTTCCAATGGTAGTTAACGGAAAACAATAAAATTTCACAGGTAAATTTATATACCGCTCTCTGCGAGACTTTTCTGTACATCCTTTTATACAACATGATTTTATTGATAGAGACAGCGTGAATAATTTTTAAATTTATTTTAATAAAAGGTTAATAAACATTTTATCACATACAATTGGTTAATTTTTTGCCCATAAGTTTACAAATTCTATCACCAGAGGGGCGTGACGGTCTAGAGGCTCGGTCCCTATTATAAAACCTAACTTTTGTAATTCTAGGCTTAGTGGACATTAGTTGACAAAATGTACGGTATTAGAAAAAATATTCGCCTTCGGCTCATGCGACAATATTCACATTCGTCAAAAAAAGGCCACTTTACAGACTATTTTTGCAGATCAAGTTTATTCACAATCATCAGGTGAAAGTAGCTGAAGCGTATAGGTTTTTAAGAAACAGTAGTACAACAAAAGAAATTTTCTTAAAATATTTTGATAGCGGTATGACTCCTTCTTCAGCCAAATCTTACCATGAGATGTTTCTTGAAAATTCCACCGAAGATAAAAGCATATTTGAAATTCTTTCAAATGCCCAGATAAATCCAACTGACCGTCAAATTTATCATCTTTATGAAGGATGGCGGTAAGTATATAGATGAAATGCCTTTTCCTAAGACTATATGCTTAATTACTTAATTATTTTTCAGTACGAAAAATTTTGGTGGTCGAGATGCTGCAAGCATGATAATAGCTTTAAAAGAAAAAATTCTGCTTTATGAAGAAATGGGAATGCGAGTGATTATCAAAGAAACCCCCTTCACCATAATAATTTTGACCCCTATAATGATTAGGGCACATAAGCGAGACTTTTCAAATAGGATGGTTTTTGTTGATTCCAGTGGCTCATGTGACCAAACTGGCACCAGCGTTACATTTATTTTTGCAGCCGCCATACCATTAGCTTGCCTTTTTCACTCAGACCAAAGTGAGGCAAATTATACTTTGGTTTTTAACCTACTGCGGGAATCTTTAGGTGCTGAGGGTTTCAATGGACTTGGCTATCCAAAAATCATAATGACGGTTGATTCTACAGCGGAGAGAAATGCATTACGGACGGTATTTCCCGAATCTATTGTCGTTTTGTGCTCGTTTCATTTTTGTCAAGCGTTTTGGAGATGGTTGTGGCAGGCTGATCATATGATTGCTAAAGAACATCGCCCATTAATAATGAGAAAATTTTAAAAACTATTATATGCTATTACCAGAGAAGAATTGGAATCTGAGTATAATACCTTTATGTGTGACGAAATTATTTTGTTATATGAAAATTTAATAATCCACTTGAAGAAGCTATGGAATCGAAAAGAAGAATGGGCCCTGTGTTTCAGAAGTGCCTTGTCAACAATGGGACAAAACACAAATAACTATGCTGAGGCATCTATAAGAATTTTTAAAGACGATATTCTAGAACGTTGTAAGGCATTTAACAGTTGTGCTTTGGTCGAATTTGTCTGTAACGTATTTGAAAATTATCACAAAAGGCATTTATTGTCGTTTGCCAATTACAGAAAAAACAAAAACGAACTTATTCACAATAAATTGCGTTTAAAAGCAAAATATTTAAACGTTAAACAATATCAAGAAACTATTTACGGAGTTTGTTCGGAAAAATACAATCATTTAATTTACAACGTTGATACTGAGACGGCCACCTGTGATTGCCCAAATGGTCAAGGAGGAAGATTTTGTAAACATCTTTGTGCTGTGGAACTTTACTCTTCTTTCTCTTTATCGTCCGCTCCATCACTGTCAGTTGAAGACCGAAAGGAGTTGGCACGAATTGCTTTAGGTGAGGAAATACCAACGGATTTTTTTGAAGATATGATGGTGGTGCTTACCGATGAGTACCAAAAACAAGACATACCTTGTGTGATGGAGGCAAGCTATGCACAGGAATGGGAATCGCAAACAAATCTGAAACATGTAGCTACTGACATTCAAGATCTCTGTATCGATGAACTTTCGCAGAATATTACAAGAATTTTAAAAGTAATTGAAGAAAATAAGTCAGTAGAAATGAGCAATGCCGTTAAAAAATTTAATCATAAAATAAGTAAACTAACGACCCCTTTGGATATAATAAGCTTTTTTCATAACATTAAAAGCGTTCAAAGACAGAGGAACATAAGAGTTCAACCAACCTCTATAAGCCGGAGGAAAGTTCGACCTGGGATGACTTCGGGTGCTAAATCGATACAAGCTGGAAGACCAGCAAATTCCTCCATTACAAAAAGGAGGCCTAATGTGAGATCGCTGTCGAAAAATATTACAAAGAATAGGCCCAATGCTAAGTCTCATTAAGTAGGTACCTACTTTTTAATTTGATGTTTATTATTAAGTTTTGTAATATGACTTATTTTATTATAATATTTATTTCAATGTTTTTGATAATAAAAATGCGTTATGTTGTTTTATGTATCGCAATAATATTATTATTTTTATTCTTTTGTTTCAATGTTTATTATAATAAAAATGCGTTATGATTATGTTTCGTAATAATATTATTTTGTAACCTTTATTTCAATCTTTATTATGATAAAAATGCATTATGTTTATTTTCTTTTGTAATAATATTAAAAAATAAAAATAATAGTTTTTTAGTTTTTTATCAAAAACATCCGACAAAGTTTAGTTCAATCTACCCTCCATTTGAAAAAAAAATATTACGATATATTCATTATATTGTTCCATTTAGATTGAACACCAATTTTCTGAAATTCTCAGAATTCACCTTTTCTAGAAATATGTGGTCAATCTAAAGGGCACAATAATACACCTATATATTGGAATATATTTTTTACCAATAGAGGTTTGATTAAAATAAACTTTAATGGACGTTTTTGATAAAAAAAACTAAGTCTGCCTAAATCAATAGATTTTTTTATTCGAAACTTATATAGGTACCATTGACGTTCATTTGCAATACCTTTCTGTAAAAAATATATAAATAATAATTGTGTCCTCAGGAATTGAAACAAAATATTCGAGATTAAAAGATTTCGATGAAAACATCCCTCAACTGCACAGAACTAACTCAACTCTTAGAAAATAAGTGCTGCTAGTTTCAAGTAATTAGGTATCTACCTATAACAAATAATTTCACATTTCTGGAATCGAGTAGAGTTTGTAGTATACAAATGCGCCATTTGCGATTTCATAATATACTACGTTTCAGAGCAGAGCGATGTCTGCATCGCAGTACAGATTGTATGCAGCATGCGCTTAAAAAGGCGGACCAAATCCTACTACGGTACAGACAGCGGCCTGCTCTGTGTAGTAGTATACTATGGAAATACGCGCCCCGGCTTTGCACGGGGATTAAAGAAAAATAACAAAAGCCATTAAATTTATTGGGTCAACGCTTTCCTGTAAACAATATTACATGTTGTTTTATTTTCTGGCAGCAAAATAAATTGATTTTCAGGTGCTCCGACCCGCCTTGGGCGGTTGGCCATGAGGAAAACCGATCCCTACTATTTGTAAGGTTTGACCTTGAGACTTATTATTAGTAAAAGCAAAAGATGTTTTGATAGGAAATTGAAGCGGTTTAAATAGATTTGATAGATCAGTTGGGATCATCGGTATCCTCAGTGTATGAGCTAGTTAACCAGCTGGTGGTTCAGTTTTATTGGTTGCTACAACTTAATTGTCCTTTAATTCCTTTATAAGTAGCCTCGTCCCTTTGCACATGCTAAATTTGTGATATCTGTCGTGATTATGATATGTATGTATGTATAGATCCGATATAACGAAATCTGTGGACACGATAGCGGTCGCATTTCTTAACGAATCGAAATGAAATTTGGTTCAAAAATCAATCGTCCCAAAATCTCGGTCAAGTTCGTTAATGGGTCAAATCGGTACGGCCGTTTGGGCGTGACATCAAATCAAAATGGAAAAAAATTCGTAACTTTTTTACTTCACCCTGTACAAAAAAATGTTAGGGGACTTTTTTATTTGTCTTAAAGAGACCTACAACTTTTATTAAAAACATTTTTTTCTGAAACGTATACTTTTAATATATTCAATTAATATAAACCTACTGATGCGCCTGGCTTACCAAAAGGGCCATTTTTTTTAAATGAAACATAGCCTATGTCACTCGGGAATAGTGTAGCTTGCCAACGGTGAAAGAATTTTTGAAATCGGTCCAGTACTTTCGGAGCCTATTCATTTCAAACAAACAAACAAACAAACCTTTCCTCTTTATAATATTAGTATAGATATAGATATATATTGTAATGGAAATTCTTATCCATACTTAACCTCCGTTGGTCTTCTTAACTGAACATACAATTTCCCCTGGGCTGGGATCAATTCTTGACTATGAGATCTACAATTATATATTTTAAATTTAAATAAACACAATAAATAATTAATGAAATTATACGTCCTTTTTTATAAAAACTTCTTTTTCTCTCCAGCCTATCTTTGTTGGTTCTGTTTCTTAACTTACCCTTATTTCTTCGATCCTCTAGACTGTTCCTGTTCTCATATGTTTCCTTTCAACATCCTTTCTTTCATTTCCTCCAACTCTTAGATGGTTCGGCTATTCATAAGTTCCTTCTTTTTTTACTGTTAAATCTTCTTTACTTGTGCTGGTTTAATTTTTTTATATATACGTTTTCTCAGTTAGTTAATTTGATTCAGTTTGTGTATTTCAGTAAATTATACCAATTATATTGATTCTTAATTTATATTTTTCAAAATTATGGTGACATTTACAATTCTTCATTAATCAAATCAAAATCAACAGTTCCCTCTCCCTTGGCAACCCTTTACAATTTTTTTTTAAGGAGTGATCACACCCAGACAAACTTTGAATATGTGATCAACGGGGTTGTTAAGAAAAAATCCATTACAAATATATATATATATATATATATATATATATATATATATATATATATATATATATATATATATATATATATATATATATAACAAAAAAAGGTGCCAAGTATGCGTACTTATGACCAACAAAAGGGGGAAAATTAATATGCATGTACGCAAAAAGAATCATAGGGTCACCAGTAGGAATGGTAACCGCAGACATGCATGTTTCTGGCTTGTTAGCCGTCATTAGTGCGGCATAACCAAGTAAGGTATTGCACTTGGCTGGCAAAAGTTTTGGGTACTTGGGAGCAAACGATGTTTCCCTACCATCTTTTGTTATACCTACTATAGCTACGCAATTTGTAAATGAAGTTTTAATAACTATTGAATAGCCTAAATGAAGTTCATATCTGACAAACTATTTGTAAACTCATATTGTTTCCGCACAACTGTCGGTAATAATTTTGTCAATTTTAAAACATGTACTGTTTTGTAATTATATAATATTTTCGGAAAATTTTCCAGTTCACTAATATGTACATTTGTAATTCATTAATTAATTTTAAAAGTATTTCCTATCTTGTATCTTCTTTTTATAAACGTACAGAAAATAAATCATTTAAACTTTGAAAACGTTATTTATCAATAAATTGATGGCAACGTTGCACAACTGCCTTCGGGTGTGCGCGCTATGGTTAAGGCCAAGGTCGCATTCGCATATCCCTTCTTACGCGTTTTTTTTTAATAGAATCATTAATAATGTAATGTGGATGTATGCTGATTTTATTGAGTCGACCGATGCAATGGAACTGCTTCGCGAACGAGAACGAGAACGGCTTCTCACTTGAGATACAATTACCAACGGATTTCTAAAAATAGATTATAAAATATACATACTCGTAAAATGAATAAACAGTTAACAACCACACGACGAGAATTGCAGCCAACATAACATAAAGATCATTTTTGTATTTCTTATACAGAGTATAATTTGTAAAATTGAAATTCAGAAGCTGTTTTATAATTATAAAAATAAACATGCAAGTAATCTCGGTATTTTTAATATCTTGAAAGCTTTAGAGTTTAGACAATACTTATTCGGAGATAACCCTAATTTCATTAAAAACATGGAAGATGTTAATGAACATATTGTTATATTTTTCCTTCGTGGATTGGGGATAAGTAATAAACAGCAGACAAACTTAACAATTTATTGATAAACACAAGTGAATAACAATTTCTTAAAATAATCTATACTACTTTGATACAGTCGCAATTACTGAATAACGTCTTTAAAATACCTCGTACAACAATTCGCACTTCAATCACTGTCTATCGCCAACATTTACAATTACAATTATCACATCTCCGTCCATGCGGTCCCTAATATATGAAATCAATTCCTTCTAGAAGCATCTCCACAATTACATCCCGAGACCCGAACATACAACAGTCTCGAATCCTCCGAACGTTCGAAAAGCCACTAGAATATTCGAAGATTCTCACTCACCTTGTGGGAGACAGGTCCGGATCAGCTCGTAACAATATTGTAAACTCAAGATTTTATATTGTCTCGGATATTCGAATATTAATGTTATGATATGATTTTGGTGAAACGTTCGCTTGTATTTATTTTTCCTAGTCTTCGTATTCGGGGTATAAAATATTAAAAATTTAATTAATGTTGCTACTTGCCTAAAAATGCCTTTTAGTTAATTATCCAAGTATGTGCGTAGGTGAAAGACTTCAGTTTTATACCTCGAAGCCTAATTGTCTGTCAGTGACGTAAATGCAAGTGGAACCAATGCGAGGTTGGAATGAATGCTAATTGCCATGTTTAACTTACTACCTTTGTCTTATTAACTCGCAATAGAAAGAGATATTTTTAAGAAAAACGTTAAGCGGCATTAACGCACTTAATAATGTTGTCTGTCCAGTGTTGATATTTTTCTTAAAAGTATCTCTTCTATTGCGCAGTAATAAGACAAAGATAGTAAGTCTTTCTAAGTTAGACATGGCAACTGGCAACTACAATTCATTCGAACCTCGGTAGGATAAATCTAACGGTACGACCATTTCCGGACGTGCTTTTTTATGTATCTTTCATCATCATCATCACTGCCGGTCAATCCCAGTGAAGGCATATTGTAATCCTATTTTCCAGGTGGATTATTCCTGTTTAGTCTATTTCTTTGTAGCTCTGCATGTGTTTTTGCGGGGTTGATGATCTTTTTCCAATCTTTTCTGTTTTTGCATTTCGTCTTCCAGTCTTTTATTTTCATTACTTTTACGTTTCCTTTATCTGATTCAGCCATCTTAACCTGGCCTTCCTCTTCTTCATGGTCCTAGCGATGTCCAGTTCGTGATTGTTTTTATCATTTTTGTAAGTGTTCTTCTCATTATGTGGCCTGCCCATTCTAGCCGTTTTGCTTTTATGTATCTTCCTATATTTCTTGTTCAACTTCTTTGTTAGTCTTCATTCTTATTTCTCCATCACTTGTTACTTTTAGTCCCTATATTGATCTCATTATTTTTCTTTCCACTATTCTTAGATCTTCTTCATCCTTTTTTGTTAGCGACGTGGCTTACATTGCATAGGTGATAACTGGCCTAATCAATGTCTTGTACTTGATTTTTGTTTTTATGCTGAGGTTTTTGGATCTGAGTAGTTGTTTATTCCTTCCAAAAGCTTGCATACCCTTCTGAATCCTCTCCTGTATTCTCTCTTTGCTACTTTTTCCTATTGTTACTCCTAGATAGTTGAACTTGGTAACTTCTTCAAATTTATATTTTCCCGTTATTATTAGTCTCCTTTCAGCATCTCCGTTTACTTTTATATATTTGGTTTTGCTTTCATTAATTTCTAATCCCACCTTTTTATCTTTACAACTATTAAAAACAAAATGTTCAGAATGGATCCCAAACAAGAACAACAACTTATAAAATGGTATGCCGAGATAAAATCTGATGAAAAACGCATTCTGATGATGAGAATGATAAAAGTGGTGTTTCTACTGAGTACTGTGAGGATAGTACGAATGACCAAAATATTTAGTTTTATTTTATATTTCTATCGTTACTCGTTTCGGGCGTAGAATATAGGCAACTGCCTCTAGTTAGTATATGTTTCAAGGTGTTGCCCAGTTTTTATTGTTATTAAATTATATAAGCAACACCTTATATTTTTATAAAAATACTGCCAATAGCTGTTGTTAATGTAGTAATAACTTAATAGATACCCTAAAAACTACATTAATATGGTATTTTATGTACATAAAATAAATGTGGTATTCTTTAAATGTTAGTTTATCCAATAAATGTCATTTTAAACAAATTGACGTCACGTACTTATTAGGTATTATGTTTTTTTATTATCAAAAATTCTGCGTGCATACACTTAAATTCTGTGTGTGTAAATATTTGCAAATTGTAAATTAACTATTTTATGTGCACATATTTGTGTGGTTGCCAAGGATATAGGTAAATATATATATAAAAATATTAGATTTATGTTTGCGAGTGTTTTACTTGTCTTGTAACACTGTTTTTGTTTCAATTATAATTTTATAAATACTTTGTTTACGAAAATTGATTTTATGTTTTCTTTCCGAAAAAAATACAAATATTTGTTATATAACCTACTTACAGTGTGCGACATAAGTAACGAATATATTATTTTTTTTACAAAAAAAAACGTGTGCGTCTCAGGACGCGCGGCAGAAGTGATAACTTCAACTAATCCAAGTTGAACTATTTAATATTGAAATTTTTTAACTTGAGAAAAACTTTGTCTATTACTTAAATTTTATGTACATTAATATGATAATGTGTATAAATTTAAAAATTTAAATATTTTGAAAATTTTGAAAATTCTGAAATTTTTTTGTTCACTATAATTTTCACAAATTACGATACAAAAATTTTGTACTATGACAGTTCAAAATTTCTAATCAGTCACGTAGTAATTCGCAATACAAAAACCCTTTACGTGGAACGGCATGATTGCTATTTAATACACACTTAAAACTCAAATTCTTATCCATTATCAATAATAACATTAATAACACACTTTATAATCAATTTTTATAATATTTATCACAAATGAAACCACCAAAACACGTCTTTTTATGCTAAAATTAGGCTAATCAGACTGTCATTTCTTCTTAGACAACCTGTTATTTGAATAAATGAGTAAATAAATAAAAAAAAAGGTAAAAGTTAAGAGATATATACAAAAAAGTTTGCATCGGCCTGGAATCGAACCCGGGCCGCCCGCGTGGCAGGCGAGCATTCTACCAATGGACCACCGAACCACTTACGTACCTATAATAACTTCCAGAATGTATTTGATGCACGTCTCATTTGACGGGTTTTTAGTTACGGTTTTTACTATTACATTTTTTTCAGTTCAGTTCCAAAAAGTAATGAATTGTATTTAGTGACAGATTAATACCGTATAACACGGTAAATTCAAATATATCTACTTAAAACTTACATTGGGAAAAGCATAGAGAGAGAGAGAGAGAAATGATATTATTATGTTTCACTGCGCCTGCGTGTAACAACGATAAACAACGCGTTATGATAAACGCTTTTTTCAACGCGTTACGCTAAAATCAGTTTACTCTCCCATAAGAAGTTATCACTTCAATAAATAAATAAATAAAGATATTTGTATTAATATTAATATTTACCTATTTCTATAATTATTATGTTTCAGTAAGCCTGCGTTTAACAACGATAAACAACGCGTTATGATAAACGCTTTTTTCAACGCGTTACGCTAAAAATCAGTTACCCTCCCATAAGAAGTTATCACTTCAAAAAAACTTTTGTGTAATTTGATTTTATTTATAATAAATAAAAACTTGAATGATAATCTTATCACAGAGGGAGTTATCTTCATAATACAAAAAATTGTGAACTCGGTAAATTCCAATGGAAACGAAAATTTTAATAATATATCATGTTTAACAATATTTGCTTCTTTTGTATAACTAAATCATATTTTAATAAAAAATGTACAGACAACTCTGTAGCGTCAAAATGTCCTAAAAGACGTTGGTCGTCAATCTGTAAGCTCAAAATAATATGGATCGTGGAGTAACTTTTTATCCTTATCACCTGACTCTCCTAAACATAAATTAAAGACGCCAAATTACAAACTGAACAAATTAAACTCAAACATCAATTTATTTAAAATATTTCAATCTTTTTAATTTCAAAAAATATGAATTATTATTTATCAAAGTTTATATATTAAAGAATTTTTTCCCTTGTCTTGAATTTTTGAAGTTTTCGGGACCCTTGGGATTTACTCAAGTAGCTCGGAAAATAAACTGCTATCCTTCAGAGTTCTTTCAAAATTGTTGTAGCGTTAAAATTTCCAAAAAGGGCGTACCTAAATCCCCTAGCTAGCTTACTAGGCTTCTTTAAAGAGTTTTACCAGTCCTCTCCAAACATGAAATATAAGGGCTCCAGAGTACAAACTAAACAAATTATACGCATCCGTAATACATCCGTTCAACTGATTGAGTTCAAATAATTATGAAATCAATTATTTAAATTAATAATTAAAATTTGGGTTTCTCAGAATATTAATTTGGTTAATAAAAGTTTATTTTTAAATTAATTTATCTCTTATCTGCTTCAGGAGATCTGCCTCTGTTGTTATCGGGATAGTACCTACAGGGAAGAATTTTCAATAATAGTCGAAACCAGGGTTTCCAATCTTTTCGGCTTTCTCCACAAAAATAGCGAAAATTTTGTATCGCCTCAAATAAAATATGAAATTCTAACGTGGCCTTCCTCATAGACATGTACTAACCCTATAATGATGAAATTAATAATCAGAAATCGAACCCTTAATGAAATTATAATCAAGTAGAATTAGTTTCCAGCCAAATCGGATTTATCCATGTTATTGAGAATAAATTAATTCTTAAAACACGTGTAAAAACCGGTCTAGAATTTATTCAAGATCACAAAAACTGATGTTTTGCAAAAGTAAAACTACTTAAAAATTAGTTGTTAGTAATAAAAAAATGTCACCTCAATTTAAGACACTTCTATAAATAAAATAATTAAATAAAACAACAAAATCGACTTACTTGTATTAAAGAGGTGGTACCACCCAGCGATCGGATAATAAAATGAACTAAAAGTTCTGATCGCTGCGCGAAGTATGGAGAGTTAAACAATAACACGACTAGCGGTACAATTTATAATTACGGCGATTACATTAAAATAAATCTCACCGAATATAGGCCTGGAAACAATATTCTAGTGAATTCTATTACTAAAACGATCCAATATATCGTTACATTGGACAATAATAAAGTAGAAGAGAAAGGAGAAGAATACAGAGAAAGTTCAAAGGAATGTAGTGTTGGTAAGTGTGTTAGATGTAAGGACCCTGTTGTAGAACTTATGTCCTTTTCAGGGAGTGGATGGGAAGGTTTGAATGGTGTTAGCATCAGACGCCGGCCCCGCTCTGACAAACTTCTTTACCGTGTAGCAAGTTGGTGCTGCTTTTTTCTGTTGCTCCGGTGTCTTCTAGTTTCAAAACTCCTTGAAAGTGCCTAAATCAAAATTCTTTATGTTCTTTGGTATTAGTGTAAGTGACGTGTGGAGTGTGACCCACGCTGTGCAATCTGGGTTTGGGAGATTCACGGGAGATTCCTGTAATGAGGCCTCCCATGTTGCAAGGACGAAGGGAACCACATTTTTTTGTGTATCCAGTGGTGGTGTCCATTATGTCCATAATCTATCATCTACATTATATGAGAGAGGGATTTCGTCGAGGAGGTATTCAAGGTATGCACGAAGCTCCCTGTCTACAGATTGGAGGAATCTTAGGGAGAGAAGGGGGATCTTACTTTAGTAAAGAAAATTTTTTTTTCTTGTCTTGAACTTTTGAAGTTTTCGGAATCTATGGGATTGACTCAACTAGCTCGGGAAATAAACTGCTGTCTTTCAGAATTCTTTCCAAATTATACAATAATAAAGTAGATTGTCCTCAGAATTCTTCAGAAAAATTAATTGGGTAACAATAAGTCTCTAAATTAAATCTCGACAGATACAATAGTATCCTTTAGAAAAACGAATGAATCAGAAAATGAAGTTCCAAGTAGAATTATTTTTAGCCAAATCTGAATTTCCATTGAAAAAAGAGTAAATTACTTTTTAAAAACACGTGTAAAAACCGGTCCTTAATTTAATAAATGAACGACACGAAAACTGACATTTGCATTTGACTAAATTGGTTCTACATGATTTAGGTTAGTTTCTATAGATGTCACCCGTTTTTGGAACTCAGAATAAGTAAAAATTGAAATAACACAATTAAATACGACTCACTTTGTATTCGAGGACGTAATATCACCTAATTCACAAATTTATCGCTCAGCTGTTGAACGGAAGAAGGGAAATTTTCTGAATCGTAAAAAGTCTACCGTTTCTCCTGCAGAAGGCGAACCTTTGCACTTGAAAATGGGGCAATTCTGCTTCTCACATTTTTGAAGATTTTTTGCCGCAACATCTCTTTCTAATGTAATATTAAAAGCTTTTCTTTAAAAATCTGCGAGTTCGGTTATTGGGATTGAAGAGTGCAACGTTAAAACGCCCTTGCTAGTTCAAAATAATTATTTTAAGGGTCGTGAATTCTCTTTTAAGAGTTTTACCAGTACCTAATTAAGGGCGCTAAGTACAAACTCTATAAATTAAACTGAAACATAAGATTAAAGTCTTTATTAGTTTTCAAAATTAACAATTAATCCAAATTTAGGGCTTCACTCGTCTCGTTCTCGTCTCGCTTTTCCGAAACGAGACGAGACGTTTTGGAAAATACTATGGGCGATACCGAGACCACATACAGGGCAACCCGAGAGACTCGTTTTTAGTCTCGTTAAATTTTTTTTATGATGTTTTTATTCGAAAAATGGCCTGTATAGATGATGTAATGCAAGCGTTATTGTGTTTAAATTCTTGGTCATCGAGTAATTTAAAAGATAAAATTAAGAGTGTGTAAAATTATTAAATTTATGTCTATGTAAAAATATTTTTGTATAATAATAAATAAATATAGCATTAAAAAATTATTTATTATTTCAGTTTATATAATATTTATAATCATTATTTACAATTAAGCGAAACAAGACGAGACAACTAGTAACGAGACGAGACCGAGACTTGAACGAGACTCAATTTTTTGGGAAATGACGAGACCAAGACGAGATTTTTGTTACACTCGCCTACTCTCGTCTCGTGTGAAACCCTATTCAAAATTTATAAAAAAATATTTGATTCAGTTTTAAAGAATCTGAATCCTCCGGAAGTCTCCAATGATTTGGAAAAAAATATTGGCTCTTTAATCTAATATCATCATAAATAATGGTGGATTGACTAATAATATCAACATCAAATTTTTTGACAGTCCTTTTAAATCCTCCCTAAAATCTCGGAAATTCAATATTCAATGGAATTTCGGATTTTGCTGTGGACCTCTTCGGCGGATATGGTAGAACCCTTAAGAAACAGGAAGAAATATCAGAATATTAGAAATCTGGACCCTCCGTAAGGCCTTTCTGCTTGTATAAAGTTGGCCCATGTTTTGCTAGCATCTCACGCAGTACGTGTAGGACAAGCGGAAACCTAAATAATTTCATGAAGGTTTTCTTCAAATGGTTTCGTGAAGTCAAACCTGATCTGTTTGTGTTTTATTAAGATGTTTTTGAGACAAGTCGCGGCTTTGTGTCTTCATTGCCTGAAAACGCGGACAAAACGACGTTTTCTAAAAATTAAAAAAACAACCTAATGATCGAAAACTAACTTTCATGAAAATCGTTGGAACCGTTATAAATTTTAAATTCAAATTGTATGTTATATATTATATATATATATTGTGATATTATCCTATTATATGTTATAAATTAAAGAACAGATCAAATTAAGTTATTAATAAATTCATTAAAAAAAAGGAATATTCTTGATCCTGGGCAGAATACAAAGTTTAGGTTGTATATAAATAGTATTAATTTTCTTCAAGTTCCTTAGTTTTAGTGTTGTTTTAATTTTTTCTACGTTCCTAAAAAAGGAAACATAAATTTAAAAATAAAATATAAGGAGTACCATGATATATTCATAATTATAAATAAAAGGAATCATGTAATTTTCTTTCTATAAAACAAGAAATTTGTCTGAGAAAGTATGCTAGAAATAATATTTTTTTTTATGCAAAGAATAAGTTCAAATATAAATTAAATGTAGAATTATATGCTGTATTAACTAATGCATATGAGTATTTAAAAGTTATTATTATGGTTTAAATTTTAAATGAAAAAATTTATTAAAAGAATGAAATGAAAAGTTTTAATATTAATAGTAATAAATAAAAAACATAAATTTGTATAAGAATCCTAGGTATAAGATAAATTGTAAATAGAAATTAATCAAGTGCACGGATGTCATAAATTAAGTTATTATCAAGTAGGCATCAGATAGATACTAATAAGAATTGTTAGGATAGTTGTTTTTTGTTATTTTTGTTTTGGAAGTTGTTGATTTTAAACGACTCTCTCTTGTTTTTTGTTCAGAAAAAAAAAGACGTGTTAAATTTGCTCTTGTAATTTTTTACGATTTTTATTAAAAAATTTCAATATAAATCAGTCTTGAGTAATTGAATATTATTATAAACGTCTGTAAGAAGAAAACTAAAGTATATTGGTAAGCAGAAAGTTAATTTTTATATAAATAAAAGAAATCAGAAGATGAGAACGTGATAGCAAATGGTGCTATGAATGTAATCTTGAATTTTCAAGTACGTGTTAAATAGAAAGAAGGAATAAGTACATACCAGCGTTGCAGAGTTCATTAAGCAGTTAGAAGACCTTTTTCTTAAACGAGTTTATGGTTTCTTTTGATAATCCTGTAGCAGACTAGCTGAGAGAATTCATAGATCCTGGAGTCACGGTATTAATATTGCACTATTCACCTTAATAAAGAACTTTCTTGTGTTTTATATATATAATTGGATGAACAATTAATTTCCCCATTTTCACTTTTACTCTATTCACATATTTTATTAGTTTTAAGAATTTTTTGATATGTATAATACCACCATTTATTAATCTTTTCATATCATTTTACTCACATAATTAGTAATCATAGAATCTCACATTGACGAGAAGATAGGTTACAGATCTTCTTCTTTTTAATTTAAACATCCATAGGTATCATTTGGTACATAATAGTTATTATGCATATAATTTCAAGACAATATCAAATTAATAAAATAAAACATTGGATTCTGCCCTGAGATAGAGTCGTTGATAAAAAAATTTATAAACAATAATTCAATTCACATCAAATTTTAAAGTTAAATATAATTATTTTAAATTTACATCATTTTAAATATAACATATAATCAGATAAACAACACAAAATTATAAACAATTAATAATATACATTTACATTTTCATATATGTTATAATATATATATATATATATATATATATATATATATATATATATATATATATATATATATATACAGTACTAAAAAACATTATTGTGAATTATACAATAATGTACACCAATATTCGTGTGTAAAGCCTTATCCTATTAATGTCTATCTCCAAAATTTGAAAGAGAAGTTGGAGAAATGTTAACAGAAGTTAAATATGTTTTATAAGTGTATTATAAAGGTTATTTATCATTGAAAGGCTACTTTCTTTGTGAAACGTTTCTATAGTTAAGACACTATGTTTGTGAAAAACTGTAAGACAAATATCAGAAATTTTTCCGAAACATGGTGTTAAATTTGTGCACTCCAAGGCAGTATGGCGCAAGGATAGCCATACCACATGTTTTTAGGCTTTGTTAAAATAGTGTACTAAATACGACCTTAGTAGCAGGTTTCTCAGAACATGAAAGAGGGCGCTAAAATTACGTTTTTTCAGTATGTTTAGAGGGATGAAAACCGCACTCTAATTTGTTTGGCATTGTTTTATTTTATAAATATTCCAACGAAACAAGTTTTATATCGTTTCCTATTATACATGTGGTGATTTTTTATGCGACACTAGGTCCCGAGTAACAAATTTTCTATATATTTTCCAGCTCGACTCTTGGTCTAATAGTTCGAAATAACGTTGTTTGTTATAGTATAAAAGCTTTGTAAATGTGTTTCACAATTGCCAGATAAACAAGAGCAAAATTGCTACATAAAACTGTTCCAATTTTCGCTTTCAACGTTTTAGAATGCATTTTAAAATCGTTGTTGTATTAAAAAGTCCCGAAAACGTTTACACAGCTTTTATATAACATGAATTTATTAAAAGGGGTAATAATCAATTTAACTTTATTTACCCACGACTCATAAGTAAATTGCGTATTTTTTAACCTATAACTCTGTCAGTAAGTGTCAAATTATTGAGGAGTTGTGTTATAGTTTCATTTACTAAACTAGTGGAGTAAGTAAATAGAAACCTGTATTATTATGTTGGTTACCTACAGTTTTCATTAAATTAAACTAACATTTGACATTTCCCAGACAGAACTGTCTGCGAAATCGAATATTTTTGACAACTTATGCCAAAATTTAAATTTTATATTTATTTGGTAAGTCGTGGGTAAAGCATAGTACTTCACTCGAGGAACAAATTGCATATTTAGCTCGTTTCTTTAGCCCCTTCGCTCGCAAGCTCGCTCATGGGCCAAACACACTCGCTGTAATATGCAATTTACTCCACTCGTAAAGTAATATACTATTATTTCTACTAACTAGCTTATTAATATTTATTCAGTGTTTGTTTTTTTACTGGATATGTATTTTTGTTTTTTAAGAATTTAAAGATTTTCTATTCAAATTCAATACCAAATAAAATGCAAACTACTTGTGTTAACAGTACGATAAATTTTATAAAGTGAATTTTATTTTAAAAACTGGCTGTTATCATGGCCAACAACCGAAACAAAGTAGCACAAATTTGATTCTATCGTGTGTTAGTTCGTAAGATTAGTTTAGCACTTGTAAACGTAACAGTCGAGGCAGGCAACGAAATGAAATAAAACAGCTAAAAATCTTTTAGAATCGCCAGCGTGCTGCTATCTATCTCCTTTTTATACTATTTATTTGGTCTTCTTATCAGGTCTGTCTCTTGTCAGATAAAAGCAATTGACTCTGTTCGAGTGTAACGTAAATAGAATAAGTAAAAGGACCTCGTGACACGAGATCATTGCCGTACTTGAATGATATTTTTAGATCCGTAACTATACTGAAAAGAACTGAAAAATAAAAAGGTTTTATAAAATTTCATGTTGACATCACATGAAAGAACTAAAATTTATAATAGCTTTATTCAGACTCAATAAAGTAGGGTATAGAACCAAAGACATCGTTTTCAATGTAACTTGGCGAAAAATAAAGATTTACAGAAACAATAAAAAAGTGTATAATATTGCGAATTCCGATAGAAGAGAAGCTTTAAATGATTTCTGGTGTGCCCAAAAATGGTAACAGTGAATAAGAGAGGTAAAGATTGGCAGGAGGTAGGTATTGGCTTTCTCGAAAGTGGGAGTACCGAGAGATAGACAGTCCAAGGCAAGTTTTGGTATTGATTTTTGTGATGATTTTTCTGTCGCAACACCTTTTTAGAACCTAATCCTAATTTTAAACAATGCCATTATTTGAATATATGGTTTACCATGAAAACTAATCTATTAAAATACACGGCACCAAATTGAAGACATTTATGAAAATTTTTGTTCACAAATTACTGTATCGAATCATGAAATTTAGACACGTTGACCTTAAACGTTACGATGGTTTAATTGGTTTATATTTAGAGAGAGTTTACTACTACGAATGTACTATTATGTTGTACAATTGGTTTAGAAGGTTTTACAGTAAATGATTACTGCAAAGATTTTAGAATTCTAATACAGTATCTGATTGGTTGAAACTACGCATATGTAATATTTAACAAAGCAATCTCGAGTTTAAGTTTTAAATTGTTCACTGTTTAATGGTTAAAGTTAAATAGTATTTTTTCTATCCTCTGCTGTAAAACCAACTGAATTTTTTATTTTAGCAGAAAACCTCGTCATACTTCCAGTACATTTTGCTAATAAGAAAATAAGCTTCCTTGAATTTTTGTGTTTTCGTTAGTACTAATCTTTAAGCCACGGTTACATTTGGTTTGGCCAAGTAGTACTATATAACAGTGCTGCTGCTTCTTCTGTGCTGCGAAAACCCCTGAGGCTTCTACTGCGTCGTTCAAACTGTTTTTTTTTGGTCTAGTTGTTGAGGCCCATCAGTGTCCTACGTACTTTTTGTGAAATTTCTGTAACTAAAAACGCAAAGGTGTAGTGTGTATTAGATCTGATTTCAGTCTTTTCAGTGGCTAGGCCTGGTTTAGAATATAAAAATAGTTTTCTTACGGCCTCCTGATATGGTTATATTAAAACCAAATATTATAGAAATGATAATTTGTACAGTTTTGGTAATGAGAGAAATACGATGGTTAACTTAATGTGAAATTAGAGGTTGGTGCATACCTTCAATGGAGCAATTGACTTTGAATTGGTTTTTGGACCAACCGGTCGTGTTTGTTGCCTTTTGGGTTATTTTTGGTCGAATGTTGGATAGTATATAGAGTTGGAATAATACTGTAGATATCTATTAAAGACTTCATTATTTTTCAATCATTGCGTTCATTTGAACCAAATTTTACAAATTTTGGAATGGCGAAAAACGTGTCTAGGGGGAAAGTGAAGTGTGCGTTAAAAAAGTTAAAGTATGAAAAGGTGGTGAAATTGGATGGGATACCAGCAAAGATATGGAAAGTGCTTAATGTGGATGGAGTAGATATTCTGTTGGACCGAATAAAAAAGTGATGAATCAAGAAAAAATAGCGAATAAGTGGAAGAAACTATACAAAGGCATTAAACTGATGTCCCATATTTTGAAAATTTGGCTGAAAATAGTTAAAAAGGGGATGAAAGACGAGACGAGGATAAGTGAAGAGTAATTAAGATTTATGTATTGAAAAGGAACGACTGATGCTAGGGAAAGAATGATAGAGAGATGCGGTGAAATGTAGCGTGATATTCACACTGCTTTCATAGACTTATAAAAAGCGTTTGACCAAGTTCCGAGATAAGAAATTTGTAGATGTTTGCGAGTGAAAGGTATGCCGGAAAAGTATGCTCGATTAGTGCAAGAGATGTATGAGGAAACAAAAACGGAACGTTGAAGTTACGGAGGGTTTTGAGTTGAAGTGGGGCTTCACCATGAGTCGGTGCTGAGTCCCCGAGATGAAGAGATAATAGGTGAAGCCCCATGGGATATGATGATGTATGCGAATGATTGTAGATTTTGTAAAAGAGAGACTAAGGAAAACTTGAGATATAGAGAAAAGCGCTTGAGAGTTAAGAGTTAAGAAGAGGACGAAGACAAAACGAATAAACTTAAAATCAATCTGTAGGACCAAGTGCTGCCAGCTGTCTGTGTCTGTGCTAGAAATAAATAGAATGTCAGCCTGCAAAGCTACAAATATTTAGCAGCAAAAATAAACGAAGACGGGAGGGACGAAAACAAAATAAGAGATCGAATTACACAAGGAAGGAAAGCTGTTAAACGATTAAATGGAATATTGTGGCCTAAGCATATAACAAAAGAAAGAAAACCAACATAAAATTGGCAGCAATGGAAATGGATGCACCAAGAAGATAATACAGAGTATCAAGGATGGAACGGATCTCAAATAAAAGAATCAAGGAACATATCAGTATACAACACACAATATAATCTGGTCCACTATGTTTAAGGATGAGGAAAGACAGACTTCCAAAAGCAACTATTACAAGGTACCCCTCGGTAAGAAAAAAAAGAGAAATTCTAAGAACAAAATGGAAAAATAACATAAGAAAAGTAATGAGTGCACGTAACCTACAGGAGGAGCAGGGCCAGTATAGAATAAGATAGAGAAGAGGTCTAGCGAGAGGACATCGTCGACAGACGTATTAAAAACCGTTATTATATATATGCAAGTTCAACACTGATATTGCACTAAAACTTTATAAGACTGAATTTTAATTAGTGGTGCCCTCTATATACCAGAATTTAAACGTTAAACGACATCGCTCGTGTTTTCAATTACAAATAGCACTGCATGGTATTGTAATATTATTTTAATTGTCTTTTACAACATACACTTATTTTCAAATTAAATAACATATATTGTTAGAATTATCTTCATTCCCAATTCTAGTGATTAAAATAAACGTTTCTCTTGGATAATGTTTTCGTGATTCTACTTTCTGTGTAATTTCACAAATTTAACCCGATCGTAGAAGCTTATTTTCTCGACACTCGACATAGGTACTAACCAATAATTTCAACTCGAAATTCTTAAATGGTTACTAATTTATCAAATCAACCAACGACCAACCATAGCTATACTGTCTGCAAAGAAAAAACTAAGGATAATGATATTTTTAATGAGTTGATGGTATTTTTATATATAAAAACACATAATCAGACGTAAATAATCTGTTGTTTAGATGAAATAATAGTAGAGAATGGAAGTATAATAAAGCTTGATCAACACTAAAGATCCGCTCTCTATATGCTCTAGGTCCGATATAAATCTCGTAATCACATTACTGTTCAGTCTTTTTTCGTCAGTCATTTAATTTTTCCATTACAATAGTTACTGTTTTAGACGGAAATTTGAAAGAAGTTCAAATACACAAAAATAAATAAGGATGTGGATGCAAAAATATTTGCATATGCGAATAAAAGGAGACGAATATCACACGCTGTATCGACATTTGATAGACAATGAAAAAAAATTGTACAGTAATACAGAATCAATTTCAGTAGATTCGAAATGATTCTAAGATTAAACAAGAATGGGGGCTAAACCAAAATGCCATGAAATGGTATACGGACGGCTCCAAGACAGATGAAGGAACATGAGCAGGGGTTTTTGGATCTAGAGCCAAATACTCAAAAAGCTTCGATGCATACCCTGCCATTTTTCAAGCAAAAAACTTGCCATTGAAAAAAGTGTAGAATTCAATATCTAAAGGACCAAAATATTGTAATTATCTCAGATAGTCAAGCAGCCATCAGTTCAAAGAGGGTCTGGGAATGCCTAGGCAAACTAAATGAACTAGGACAAAATAATACTGTTATCCTCTTATAAATTCCAGGACACATAGAACTAAGGAAAGAAGTGGATAGAGAAAAATCCAATAGCTGGAATGATCTAGACAACTAAGACAGATTTGAGAGCACGGATATCCAGGTCTGTACCTCCACTCACGCATGCTTTTCAGCTCTCGGGCCACTTCGAGGCGCATGCTTTTTAGTCTGGAAATACTTTCTGTACTGTTTATTCACTACGTAGCTACATAATTTTGTGTTGCTAATTATTTTGATACGCTTTAAAATTGAGAACTATATGGAATGGAATAACGAAAAGTGTTTGGAATTAAAAGATATTATCGATAAATATTCTTTTTTATGGAATCCCAAAGAAAAATATTTCTATACTAAAAACAAAAAAAAATAATGAAATAGACTGTAAGACTTGTACACGCTTAGTGAAGTAAGTGGAAGGAAGGAAAACAAGTATTTTTCTTTAACGAAGCGTGTATTGTAAATTATAAATTGTTAGCTGAGCGCTTTCAGCCTAAACACTGGCCATCATCAGAGCTAAAACTAAATTAGACAAATCACAATTTTGTAAAAAACAACAAATTGGTAACTTACGTCCTATGTTAATCAATACCCCAGAGGAGAAAATGAAAAAAAGACTGTACAGTCATCCAAAAATAACCATTCCATAGGAGAAGCTACTGCCAAGAGGTAGCCGATAAAACAACATCAAACATATATAAAAATTGAAAATTCCAGGCTCTTTGAAGAAGTTAAAGAAAAATAGTTGTTTTCCTTCCTTCCACTAAAAAAAAAATATATTCTTGGGATCAGATTGAAAAAACAATGAAAATGGATGCGCGAGAAGTTAAGACCAAAATGAAGTAAAGGTAGAAAAACTATTGAAACAGGTACAGATGGGTAATAATAAAACATACATTTACATCTTGTAAATAATAAAATTTTTTTTAAGAGCAAAATAGAGCGAAATAGAGATGCGAGTAGGCATTTCCAAAAGCGAAAAAACGTAATGTTCAAACGAGACGTGATACTTTTTGGAAACTGAATATTTTGCTTTTCAATTTTAGTTCCTATTTTGTTTATTAAGTTTTCCAAATCTCGAGATGACATTCTGACGAAATTTTCAAATTGACATGATCCTTTAAGCTCCTTGTTACGTAATAAATTCTAAGTAATGTTGTCACTTCTAGATCTTGTATAGTTGAGTCATCCACGTCTGTGTTTCTTTTTTTGTAATTGCCGAATTAATGACTAAAAAAGCAACTATCAACATTTTCACGATTGAAAAGAATCTCACTAATAAATTTGAATGTGGAGCAACCTGACCATATATGCGTGCGTGGAGAAAACCTTTTAATCGCAAAAACACCCGAGAACACATGAAGCCTGCACGCACACATACGTGCGTCCTCACGCCATGTTTCCTCAAATCTGGCCTTAATAGGTGTGAAAATGGCATTATTTTCTCGATAATTTTGCCTCTCGCCTACGGTTCGGTAATCAAATTGCCTTACTGGCGTGAAAAAAGTCATTTTGTCCACTTATTTGACTCGTTCATTAAAAAAAGTTTGTTTATTCAAAGTTTATTTTAAAATTAGACAGAAAAGAAATGTTAAAGAAATTTAGAAAAAAACATTCTGCATAGGTCGGATATTTTGATCATATCTTAATTCAACTAATATCACTTATGACACTTATGACTAACTACGTCTTAAGTACTTGTACGCATTATTTGCCAATAAACAATAGAAACATCAAACTCCAACTTACTTTTTTGTGTCTTGTCTTATATATATGTTTTCGGTTAGGAGTTTAGATCCATAGATTTATAGTATATTACTTAATTATGACATTTCTTAAGGATATTTTGAAATTTAAACATTAGACAAAAAAGAAATGGCAATAGGGGAAATTAAAAAAAGTAGAGGTAAATTGTTTGATTTTGTTTTTTGTTTTATTTACTTACTAACCTTAATAATATCTCTTAGTTACCTACTCTTTGTAATATCATTGGAATAATAGTCCGGGAGGCAGCGACCGAAATTTTGCACCAATTCCTACAAAGCTGATTTTTTCTAATTTTGTTGTTTTGATATAGCAAATAAACGGAACGGCAGTCTACCGCGCCAATATGGGGGCAAACATTAATAACAATTTTTGAAACATGTAAATAAATCATGTGTAAATGCCTTATTCCTACAAGTATAAAACTTTGTAGAGTGGTCAAGGACACCTAAAAATGCAGTATAATGATAGTCTACCGCGTCGGAGGGGAGGCCATCATAGGTCTACCACCCACGCAAGGTGTTCAGAAAACAAACTTTTTTGACTTATTTCTACAAGGCTGAAAATTTTTTCTCATATACTTTAGTTTATAAGAGAACTAAAAAAATAATTCTACCGATCATATAAAGGTGCAAAGCCTTGATAGACGCAATGGAATGCACGATCTTCCGAGAGCAGCCGCCGCGCAGATCCGCTATAATTCGCTCTGAATGATTCCATACCGGGATTAAATTAATATATACAAAGCTGCTTTTTTTATCTATACGTATTTTACTATTATTATTGTCAACTAAGCGTGTTCTACCTTCGATACAATGTGGTAAAGCTTCGGGAGACGTAGCTTAAATTTTTGCGCGGGAACTTTATTGAAGGATTGCGGCTTTCGAACTATTGTTGTAATATTAAGTACATATAATATTTATTGTAAGCAGCTACAATAATATATTAATTTCATAATTACATAATATTTAAATCCTATTATTTGTATGGAAAATCGCAAAGAAATATTAATTTAAGCTTATTGTACAAATCATTAGGAGCCAATTTGTGTGATTCCCTACCTGCCTTTCATGCACTAACAGGCTGTGATTTCAATCCAGCTTTTTTCCGAAAAGGGAAAAAACGTCCGTTTCATTTGCTACGGAAGTTTGAAAAACATGCAGATGCATTGACAAATTTAAGCAAATATCCTGATTGTGACAATGCAGTATTCGAAACAGTGGAAGAATATGTATGCCGAATTTACGGTTTTAAAAAAATTAATAAAATTAATGAAAGTCGATCAGCGATGTTTTTGAAGGCTTACAAAAGTACCAACGACAAAATCTTTCGACAAAACGTGAAGAGTTTTGATGCATCTGCTTTGCCACCTTGTCAATCTGAGCTCCGAGAACACATAGTCTGAACAGCATATATTTCAAAAATTTGGAGTAATGCTCACATAAAAGAGCCTTCAACATTATCCCCTCTCGACTGTGGCTGGAAAGTCGATGAGAATAAAAAATATGATTTTAATTGGTTTAGTGGCGACCAATTGCCTCAGTCAATCGATGATGTGACGTTTAATCAACAAAACGATAAAGATTTAGGTATATACATTTTGCATTCTAAGTTAATCGAACTTATGTTAGCATTATAGAATAATATTTAATGATTTATTGTTATTTGCAGATATAGAAACGCTTGATGAATCCGTAGAAATATTTACAAACGATTTGTTGAATAATGAGAATGATGATGAGGATGAAGATAGCGAGTACGATTTGGAAGCCGATGAGGAAGGAAACACCAGTGGCGATGAACAATAACAAAATTTATGCTTTATAAAATACTATATGGTTACAATAAAAAAAAATATTATTATAATAATCATTCAACTGAAATAAATTAAATTATTCAGCGTTAAAAAGAAAAAAAATTCAGTTTAAAAAAAAATGTTTTTTCAACTTTTATTATAGTAATATCGACTAGCAAAAAACTCGCTCGCAAACGCTTTTTCGTCATTACTATATCGTACGTTTTATAATGGTGTAAGCTCCAAAAAGTATAATTAACATTTAAATTTAAATTGTAAGTTACCGCGTAAAAACTTTAGCCACGACTATCGAAGCTTTAGCCACATTATATCGAAGGTAGAACACGCTTAGTTGACAATAATAATAGTAAAATACGTATAGATAAAAAAACAGTTTTGTATATATTAATTTAATCCCGGTATGCAATCATTCAGAGCGAATTATAGCGGATCTGCGCGGCGGCTGCTCTCGGGAGATCGTGCATTCCATTGCGTCTATCAAGGCTTATTTGCACCTTTATGTGATCGGTAGACTTATTTTTTTAGTTCTCTTATAAACTAAAGTATATGAGAAAAAATTTTCAGCATTGTAAAAATATGTCAAAAAAGTTTGTTTTCTGAACACCTTGCGTGGGTGGTAGACCTATGATGGCCTCCCCTCCGACGCGGTAGACTATCATTATACTGCATTTTTAGGTGTCCTTGACCACTCTACAAAGTTTTATACTTGTAGGAATAAGGCATTTACACATGATTTATTTACATGTTTCAAAAATTGTTATTAATGTTTGCCCCCATATTGGCGCGGTAGACTGCCGTTTCGTTTACTTGCTATATCAAAACTACAAAATTAGAAAAAATCAGCTTTGTAGGAATAATAACATCAAAAGTGTCGCTGCCTCCCGGACTATAAATCATTAAACTATTTAAATAAAGTATACTATATGTAACAAATAGCCCATATTACACAGAGGGTTTTTCTACTATTATTTGTTTTGTGAAAAAAAGGTAACAAGATTTATGTATGAATGTCTTTTAAGCTCCCAGAAACTTTTATATCCACAGTTATGCACTACGAATTTTTATGAACACAATGCCATAAATGCCTAGTAAAAGTTTTATGTTAGAATCGTAACCGATTTCTCAACAGATTTTTTGTTAAGATAGTTCTACTATTTGTATAAGATTTAATTATAATCCTAAAAATAGCTAGATTTTTGTAACATGAAATTATTTACCATTTGCTGTGACTTTCAAACAACAACATGGAAAAACCAATACCAACGTAAATAAATAAAAAACAGCATACTAGATATTTTTAAACGTAAAATGATGTATACATTTTTTGTATTTTTGTAACTTAACAAAATTGCTGAAACAAATTGATATATCATAACTCCGCACCAACTGGGGAGGAACAGGAAAAATTCTTTAATATATAGCCGCTGTAAGAGTTAACCTCAAAATCTTTAAAATGGAATATTTTGTATATTCTCAATTATGGCTGGTCAAATTTAAATGTTTGTTATAAAAATTGTTATTCTATAATACCGGTATATTGACATAGAAAATTTGTTCTAAATTGCAGATTAAGACTTTTTTGTAAATGTATTTATTGTTTGCTTTCATTTAATTATTATATTGTAAATTCGGTCATCATATCTAAATATATATTTTTAAAATGAGGATGTCTTTTTTATTTGTAAAGTGCAAGTTTTGATGATTTGATCACGTAACCGTCCAGACCGCTGAATTGGAGTACACAGTTAATACTTTATTTATTGCTACATACAATATTATTTTATTGTGGACGTGACAACAGTGCATTTACAAATGAAATGTACAGGCCTACTTTAATATTTTTAAACTTGAAATAATGTATATCCATATTATCCACTCGTTCAAAACGATATCTATACATATAATAAAACTGTAAAAATGTATATGTTTGTGCGCGCATCACATGAAAACTACTGATCCTATTCGAATGAGGTTTTCAAAGACGTATTTGTCTTCTTTCAACTTCACATCTAGTGTATAAAACTTTCTTCCCCCCACCCCTATAACGGGGTGAGAAAAGAAATTTTTATACAAAAATCAACACGCCACGCGAACGACGTCGCAGGTACATCGAAATAGAACCCAAAAATGTGGTTAGATTTTTTTGTCTGTCTGTATGTTTGTGCGCGCATCACATGAAAACGACTGATACGATTCGAATGCGGTTTTCACAGATGTAATTGTCTTCTTTCAACTTAACATCTGGTGTATAAAATTTTCTCTCCCAAAACGGGGTGGGGTAAGAAATTTTTATACAACAATCACACGCCACGCGAACGACGTTGCGAGTACAACTAGTAAGTAGATATCTACAATTATTAATGTCGATAGTATCGTAACGTGGTACAGCTCCGAGTTAATCCTTCACGGAAAACAAACAAGACAAACAAACGTCAATTTAGTAATTTAGTGAAGGTAGACACATTATATAAATCTACTAAGAAAGAAAATTACCTATACCCATCATTTTCTGTACATTAAAAATATTTGTATATTGAAGCAAATAATTAATATATATTTGAAAGGAACAGAATTATATCAATATAACAAAAGATCTACCTAATATTGAAATTTCGTTGTTACACCAGTTATATAGAAAATTGAGTCGAACGTTACAATGTTTAAAACCATGTAAGTTGCGTGACTCCATTACAGCTGAAATGTTCAATTTCTGCATTACACAAATCTAATAATAGGGAATAAAGTTGCTATTATAAAGAAAATACCTAGTAGTAATCATAGTTAATACCTTACTCAACTTGCCAACACAATTTAGATATCTTCAATTTGATATTATACAGACTAAAACCATTTAAAATTTTAGACGAAATAAGTACTTTGTGAGTTTTATTATCAAACGATTTCTTTTATTTACCGACTTGCCGGTAAACCGGTCAACAATTCCTGGTTCGAATATATTATATAGAAAATATTTATTACTGGACTTAAAATATTTTCTACGGGACCAAGTGCTGCCAGCTGTCGAAAACTTTAAAAATTTAAAAGAATGGAGGGTTAAAAACTGAAATGAATCATAAAATTAAGTGTGGATGAATGAACTAGAGAAGAATGACTGGAGTTTTGTGTGACAGGAATGTGAGTACAAAAATTAATACAAGATAGTTGTAACATCCTTTTTGATGTATAACTCAGAAACTTGGTCAATAATGAAAGAGCAAGAAAGAAAGTAAAAATTGGTGGAAGTAAAGATGTTCCGTTGGATGTGTGAATTAATGAGGAGAGAAGGAGTAAGAAATAAGAGAGTAAGAGGTATACTAAAAGTGGGACAGCTTAGCAAGAGAATCCAGGAAAATAGGTTAAGATGGTCTCATCATGTAGAGAGGAGGGACGAGAAAATAAATGTGAGATTGGGAGCACCAGAAAGAAAGAAAGACAGAAGTTGAAGTAGATGAGAGTACTAAATGAGGGTCTAAAAGAGGAAAAATGAAGAAGAGAGGATGCATTAAATATGAACATGTGGAAACGAATGATACGGAGGGCTAGCGCCAACTCCAACTAAACTTTGATTGAGGTTAAGAGAAATAAGAAGAGTTATATTGGCTCATGATAGATTACATAAAATATTCACCACGGCGTTACTGTTTGGCTTTGCTGGATATTAATACATTTGTATTGTTAAATATTAAAAATAAACAGTCTTTAGTTTGTTTATATAGAAAGCACATTATTTAATAAAATCATTAGAATCTAACAATCAATAGCGAATATTTCAACATAAATTTTAGCCACCCAGTCTTATTTATTTGATAAGCAATCTGATTCGCCTTCCTTGCCCTCAAAAGAGAGATTAAATTCTTCATTTGCCGGATATTTTGATTTTCATCACGTTAGGAGATTGCGTTAGCAAATTCGCTACGTATCCTGAAAGCTGATTGGTTGAACCAGAGGTTTGGACGTTGGACGGAAAATCCTTAGATTTTGTGCACTTATTGCTATGCAGAAGTGTAACTGTTAAAATTGCTTTATGTGAAATAATACTTTTGTCTCGGTGCGGGTACGAATAAAACGGAGTAAAAATAAATGAAAAAGACATAAAACGGTCATTTTTTTAGCTAAAATAAAATTTCCAACTTGCATAAAAAATGGTTTAAAAATAGGTGGAATTTACAGGGATTTTATAAGCTTAATGGAATCAAAATTAATAAAACAGATAAGCTTCTACAGGACAGCTATAAAATATGAATATGCTACATTATTTAAATTTAATAAATACACTTCTGTTTTTATGATTTTTGTGATCCTTACAAATTATTAAATAAATTAAATATGTAGTTTGGGGCCATCCATTAATTACGTTACACGTTAAGGGGATGGGAGGGGTTCGACGAAGTGTGACAAGGTGGGTCCTAAATTTCGTGACGTCACAATTTAACCATTAGAATCTAACTAGCTATACAATATTTGAAAGATTTTGACTTGGATGCTCTTTACATTGCCACAAATGCTCCTGGACGAAGTGCTTTCAATAGAGTGGAACGACGAATGGCATCTCTTAATCACGAACTTATTGCTGCTGTGTTAAAATATGACAATTTCGCTTCACATCTTGATTCCGGTAATCGAACTACTGATATGGAGTTAGAAAAATGAAATTTTGAGAGTGGAGGCATTGTCCTGACTAATATTTGGAGCCAATTGGTTATTGATGATTTTCCTGTTTGATATAATCAGACGGCAAGTGTACTGTTACTTCGGCTAGCTTTGGATCTGAGAGCGTCATCGCATTTAAAGCAAGATTCGTATGATAGCTATTGCTCCAGTGTTGAGGCATACTTGTTTAAGCGATTATGTGGCATCTGTGGTGTATAGTTTGTTTCATACAAAGCCACTTATCAACACAAACAATTACATAAGAAACAAAAAATTTTTCCCATCGCGAAGATTCGTCCTCAACGAATTCCTGCCAGAGAAATTCTTTGTTTGGATTATGACGATGATGCTATCGAATCTTCCTGACATTAACAGACCCAGAACGAATTATAAATTATTTAAAGAACTAAGTGCAAATTCCATGGACTCTAGGTGATCAAGTTTGATCTTTTATTAATGTAATTATTCGTTTTTAGTTTGTTAATTACTTAAAATATTTGATGTTACGTTAATTGTAATAAAAACTACTGCTGTTTTAATTAAATAATTATTTCTAGATGTAAAATTGTAAAATCTGACGTTACACTATGAAGGGGAGGCCTCACAAATGTGATCACTTGTGACCGGACGTAGGAAGGGGTCAAAAATCATGAAAATCGTGTGACATAATTTATGGATGGCCCCTTTTATAAAAATAACGTTACACATTTAATGTTTATCCTTCAATTTCTATCCTTATTACCTTATTATCCTTATTATCTTTATAAAAAAAAACATTTATTCTAGTTACAAGAAAACCATAAAACAAATAAATTATTGCAAGGGATTGTGAAAAGTGCGGTTGGGTACATTTCTAACTGATTGCAATTTCAGGTGTTGGTAATATTAATTTTGTGCTAGAATGGGAACCATAGCAAATTTACAAAGTTATGCCGGTATCAGAACAAACCGCCTACATGTGAGAATCTATTCGATATCTTGTATGTAATTTGTAACATATTAATTTTACCACGAATATATGTACCTCAGTAGCGCATCTTTAATAATTATATACTAAGCAAAATGAATTAGGCATCACTATTAATAATTTAACCCAAATGAAGAAATTAAATGTAACTTTATTTTAATTTAAAATATATTATTTATATAAAAATACTAAATACCTACACTATAAAAACAATACCAAACAATTGGTTTTATAATTTACGGTATCCTCTTCTGGTGCGCAATTTTTGTGGAAATAGTCAGAATTATACTGATAATTCTCTTTCCAAATTGCTTCAGTTTGTCCACGATCGTTATGCTAATGACGATATCATGTTTTGGCCAGACATAGCATTAAAGGAACACCCAAAATTGGCTTGGACCACTTCACTTACCTTTTACTCCCAATAACGATAATCCCCCAATCTTACCGCAGGCTTGCATAAAGGATCTTTGGCCTTTACTGTATAGGAATGTTTATCATGGATGGTGAAAGACCCAAGATGAAGAACAATTTAAGACAGCTGCTTTTTCAAAGAAAATGTTGGTGATATATAATCGAAACATAAATGCTCTGAGATGAATTGAATATAAAAGTTTATAAAGGTAACCTTGTGTATATAACAATTTTACAACATGAATAGGCACTATAGACGTTTTAATGTGGACTTCTCCTGGTGTTAATGAAAAGTGATCGCTTTTGTTAAATCTATTACCCGAGATAGATTCTCATTTACTAATTTTATCTGGTGATTTTGTAACTGACTTTTAATTGTGTTAAAATAGTAAAAAAAATGGGAAATGTTGATTCCCTGGGATAGGTTACATGATTTAATTATAATTAGTGAAAAAAAATTTGAAGATTTTTGAAATGCTACAATATTCAGAATCATTCCTTAGGTATAACATCAATCAAGAAAATCGTTCAAGGACGATTTGCATACATTACTCCTAGACGGTTATCGTATCCGCATAGCTCCAGTGCTACCTAGAAGGGTTACACGAAAGATTGGAATGTTCTATGTTGATTTCAACATAATATTTCGTATTATTATTATCAAACAAGCGCCTGTAGTGCTTGGAACGATCCTCCAAATAATAAAAACGGATGTTAAAGTTCCGATAAACAGAATCGTTTTTGAAGGATACGGAGACACGATTACTGTATAACTGTCATAATAAGGTCATTATATTTTATTGTTTTAATATTATTTGAAAAACTAACTATATATTAAATGGTTTCGTTTTCTCGTTTATGATATTCAAATTTTACACAAAAGAACAGAATTGCAGATGGTCACGTAAACAATTTTAATTGAATTTTTACTCTCGGGATTAAATGTAGCCAAAGATATGAGAAAACTGAAAAGTTCTGTGCATCATCCTATTAACAAAGTTTAGTTAGAAACTGAAAGCTCGTACCGAACATTTCGATCTTGATGGTTAGTATAGTATATAGTAAGGTTAGTGTGGTCGGGAAAAGCGGCGAGATGGGGATCGAGTAAACAAGTTGGAAGGGAAACAAAAGCCTCGCGCGAGGTGTTGAAATTGATTATCAGTTCAGTTTCATTCCATGACCATGTGCTCGACGATGTCGTTGGCATGGCATGTATTCGAATACGTTTACGTTGGAAACCCACATAGCCAGCCGGCCCAGCTATCGATCTTCAGCTGATACGATTACTCTTCACGACGACGATTTGATGCGATGTTGCCATTTCTACTATCAACAATCACCCTCCTATCATATCCTATCCTTATACAAAAGATTTAGTGACATGATATCCAGAAAAATATAAAACAGCAGGTTCTAGGGATAAACAGACTATATATATTTTATGTATTATAAAAATACACCTCCTGACACACTTGGCAAAATTCGTGCTATAGGAAAAAATGTGCGTAAAAAGTAACGTATTTTTTTACTCGTTAATAAATCAAGTAATCAAGTGCTGCACAGGGTACGAGAACATATTTTTAAAATTTTTAAATTGTTGATTTTTATCGAACATTCTGGCAAAGAAAACGCGAAAAATTAAAAAAAAAACTTTTTATACATCCTATTTCGGCGGTAGGGGCGCACGTATCCGACAGTTTATTTCAATGCCACTTCGTATATGTATAGTTATATATTTTTTCAAATTTTATCTTAACGTATATTTGTTCTCCAGAAGTTCTGTACTGATTGCTTTCAAATTTTGACATAACATTCTGTAATAATACGAAAAATATAATTTTGCTTATAAATATTAAAAATTTAAATCAAATTCTCACTATGTAGTATTAATTTAGAAATATACAGTGTAAGTAGATTCTGCCTGATGTTGATAAAAGGCCTATTGACTAAGCGCTTAATTGTATGAGCATTTGTTTTAACCATCTGATGATTCGTAAATAAAAAAATATATTTTCATAATTTAACTTACCCATAGGAAATATTTGTTATTAAAGTTTACTTATAGTAACATAAATTAAGATTTTTAATGAATATTAAGTTTCCCTTCTGTTGGCTCTTTCACAAAATTCAAGAATGAAAAGTGTATTAGGTGATTTAAGTAACGAGAATAGTGGTAAATGTGAACATTTGTAATGCTAAAGCCCTTTTTTACGTTAAAAAATGAGAAACGTAAAAAAATCGTGAATACCTTGAAAATTTAAGAAAAGCTAATAAAAATTATAAAACATACCTAATTATGCCTTAAAAAATGCCAAAGAATTTAGGAAAATTTAAAATTTGAAACATCCAATAAAATTAGATTAAAATATAAAAAAAATTCTGTTTAAGTTAAACAATTAAAAAAATATTTGGATAATAAATAATTTTTTTTCCTTAAAATGGACTCTTGCTAACAAAAACCTCACATTACACTAGTGAACACATTTTCCCTTATAAACTTTTTTTTCAGAAACCATTATTTGTTTCTTTAAAATAGTTATTTTTAAAATAATTTTTAAATCCAAGCTTTCTATGTTAGCTTATTTAGCTTTGGCGAGAACATCTTCTTCTTTTTTCTTTATAAATGCATTTTAGTGCAAGCGCCAGTTTTTAAGTTTTTTATGTATCTTCTGATTTTGAAGTATGTTTTTTTTCTATTTTCCAAGATTTTTCTCACAATTAAGAATTACAATAAATAGTTAAATGCATATTGATGGCTTTTTTTGTAACGTTAAGCACGTCCCTTATGAAGCATAGATTCAGAAGTGATTAAAACACAATAAGTGTTATTGTATATAACTATAACCTGCAATTGAGCATTAACTGTCGTGCAATTAACTATCGCATGCGTGCAATTTTTTTTGCCATAGGAGTGAAGTATATGAGTATATGCCACGCAATGCTCTTAGGCTGCGTTTCCACCAGAGATGTGCGATGGAAATGTGTCGTACGAGGATGTCTAGGTGTGCTGTGAAAATGTGTGGGTGTTTCCACCAAAGCTGTGCGATGAAAATGTGCCTACGAGGATGTGTAGCGGAGCTGTGAAAATGCACATCAATGTGTGGTGCGAGGATGCGTTGCGAAGCTATGAAATGTGTTGAGAAGAATTTTCGAATACTTCATCATTAGCCGTATTAAGAAAGGTAAAGAATTCTCCATTTTATCGATGATATGTAATATGGTTACGTATCCATAACCTGTGTGTTCTTCTACTGCTCAAAATTATAGAACTAGTAAACTCCGTATTTTCTGCTTCCATTTCTTCATCGCAAATTGGTAAATATAAAAGTGTCTTCTTTTTCCAATTATACATATCTATTTTGTGCACTTCTACTTCCAACAAACTCCGTCTATTGACTGGCTGGTACAGTATGCGCAAACCTTCTAAACACACATTCCTCGCAACACATCCCTCGTACATATCCCTCGCACACATCCCTCGTACACATCCCTCGCACATATCCCTCGCTTATTTTGTATGCGCAAAAATCTAGCTCCACTGAGCCGTTTCCACCAGACCTGTGCTGACCGAGGCAAGGTAAATGAAGCGATTCTATTGGTTCTTTAATACAAACACATCTCTCGCAACGCATTCTCGCACATCTGTGGTGGAAAAGCAGCCTTATTGTATGTTCACACTATTCGCCAAAACTTATTATAAGAAGCATAGTTTTAAAAAAATTGCATCTAGTATGTTTGTAATGTTAATGTTAATAACCAAAGGAAATTTTATAAATAATTGTTTGCTTAATTGTTGAAATTTTTTTTCGAAAACTGTATCATAAATATCAATATTAGTCGGGTAATCCCAGAATATAAGTATTGACATATGATAAATTAATTAATATTATTAAAAATTACAAAATGATATCAGAATTTCAAGTACGCAATTAACTCCTACTTATATGATTGATAGTTTGGTATTATTTTATGTTTGAAAAAATAATGAGAATTTATTAGGTAGGTAATGCAATACCAATATTTTATAGTTAATTTTTATATAAATATATAAAGTGCATTTTTTTTTGTTTAATCACAAATCGATAATGATTTATCGGTACTTATCGTACTAAGATAAGAGATAAATATATTTAGATATGTATAATTGTTTATAAATATATTGTTCTTTGTTTCTAGGCGAAATAAATTATTGATATAAAACTTGTTTTAATAAAAAATTTGCTAAATATTTTATCATGTAACATTTTATTAATGTTAATTGCTCGTTTAAGGTTTACTTATGCGAAAAGCACTCAGCTGTTTTGTAAAAAGCGAGTGGTTTCGTTCGAGCTAAATAAAAAATAAATAAATAAAAAAGATGTCAAAAGAAGGAAGGAAAAATAAGAAATATATAATTTAGTTACAGTAACCCGGTAGATTATTATTAAGAAATTTGAAATTCTATAATTTAACTAGTGAAAATCATGAAGAATATAACACCTTTAACTTATCCTTTAAGGTTTGAAAAAAAATAAAAATTTAGTTTTTTAGTTTTTTTTTTTATATAAAAAGTTAAAAGAAAATATTGATCTGAACAACACACACTAGTGAGAAATAAAAATATATAGTAAAATTTAACAATGTTTATTCAGTTGGTAAATAAATAAAAAAAAACATAAAATCAGATATCACAATAAAAAAAAGTGTGAGGTGTCAAGGGACACCCGGATGGAACGAAGTTCCTTTCGATTAATTAGTGAAGGAATTAGTAATTTGTAAACACAACAGAGTGTTTATACATACATAAGCATTTATTATTGTCTGTATAAAATCTCGACTTACCTAACTCTATCAGCAATATCCGGAACTTGTGCAGAAACACTGTCAGGATACATTATTGTTATTATTTTCTATTATTTTAATATTTATTATCTACAAAAAACCTGTATAAACTTAACAAAGTCGCGACACTACACTGTTCAAAGCAAAATAGAAAATAGAAAATAGTAAATCCATTATTTTTAACAGTTCGTCTCTTTTAACAAAAGTGTCCATTTATACAATACCAGAGGTTTAGATGATATACATCTACCTAGAATTACTTTTTTGGTCCTCCGTCCAGCAACAATGCTATTAATTACTTCAAAATCGTCCAGAAAATGACATTTTCCGGCCTAGGCCGGCAAGTAGCTTTTAGATTATCTAAAGAGATGGCGCTATGAGTCATCAAAAATACATAATAAATAATACAAATTTTAATTAAATTTATTTAAAAACAGCGTATAATATACTAAACTAATAACTTTTTCTAAAGGTAAACAGGATTCTAATTTACATTTAATTTCTCTCACAACTTTTATTTTAAATTTGACATTTATGTCAATTTACAACTACTTATCATTCGATTATGAAAATACATATCTCGATTTTATGTTTGCTCATTGAACTAAAATAGTTCATTGTCTCTGCTATTTTTATATAATATTGTTAGATATTAATGTTAATATTTTCAATATAACAATTTTTACTGTGCTGCTTATTAGCACAGTATTCGTATGTATAAAAATTAAGGATCTTGAAATCGATTATCAGAAAATCATTTCTTATTACTAATTCTTTTAATCGTGCACTAGATGTCAATAAACATCTAATCTTGTACGTCACAAAGTAAAAAGTTTTTGAACTTTTGAAAATATTAAAAATTAGTCGGACCAAAAAATGGTGTGTTACACGTCCGGAAAATGTTTTGCAAGTGCTCGTATTGTTTCGCCTCGGTGCTACGCACCTCGGCTACACAACTTTACTCGCTCTTGCAAAATGTCATTTTCCGTCCTTGTGTCAGAAATAACTATTTATTTCAATTTAATTTAAAACAGGAATTAACAATTTAATACAAAATTTTAAAATTAAAATATTTAACAGTAACTGACAGTTAAGGTAATTTGACATAGGTACCTAACTAGTCAAGTTAAGAACTATTTTTGAAATGTTTATGAATTAATTAATTTATAAAAACATGATGAAATAAAATATAATACTATTATAGGTAATTATTTTTTTTCTACAGTATTTTCTTTTTAATGTACATTTTCTTTTAATTTAAATTAGTGTCTTTTTAATTGTAATATATCTATCTATGAGAGAGAGAGAGAGTTTTTTATTTTTTGGTCTGTGACAGAGAGAAATATGCGTGTGTCGTGTCGTGTCGTGACATATTTTGGTCTGAATTGTTTTCGGCTAGTCGTAATCGTAACTGGTCGTAACGCCCGAAAGGGAACTTCGTTCCAAAATACATAAAATATTCCCATTAAGAGAATCTCAAATTCTCAAAATACATATTTAATAATAACAGTTAGGTTATTGTTATCTATGTGCACCCTAAAAAATCTAAAAAGTGAAATTTAAAAGAATTAGAAGTTGAAAAAACATTTAAAATTTCCTTGGTTTTACTTTATAGCTTTCGTTATTAACTTGAGTTAATTGAGTACCTATTTTAAAATTATTATTAAAAATACAAAGAGTGAATACTATTACTAATTTTTTAACCCAAAAGACGGTACTGCTACAAAATTATTTCGAGCAACCACAATGGTAAAAACACTGTAGTTCTTTGTATAAAATAAAACAAAATCTAAAATTTCTAAAAAATAAAAAGGTACTTCTTTCTTTTCTTATATGTATAATAAAAATTGCATTTTTAACCTTCCACGGCTGGCGCGCGGACTCTCGCTCCGCAGCTATTTAAATTTTCAAAATTCTTAGAAACGGAGCACTTGTTTATTTAACCATTTCCAGTACCTTTTCCAAAGGTTGAATATTTGCTATTATTTGATTGTCAGTCGCATCGTGTCATTTATTTATTAGTTAGTTATTTATTATTGCGGAGTGAGACTCCGTGCGCCAGTTGTGCTGTTCTAGAAGTGATACACTGTTTTGAATCTTAAAATGAATTTTTATGAGCGACAGAAAGAATTTTTACATTGTTTAATGGAAGAACGTTTCGCAGAAAATAATACTTTACTACAATAATAACAGTGATGTTAATTTATCACGAAGGCAGTTCCTGCACAAGTTAAACAAACCGCAGCTCAAAGTTCCTGCTTGTCAAGGAAACAATTCACGAATTATGTCAATAAGAATAAATGAAATTACTGGTGTTAAAACCGCACATCTAGTAGCACCAAATTAAGAAAGCAGCAAAGGTAGATGTAGCTTTTCCGATAAAAAAAAGAACAGACATGCACGTAACACATGTAAAAAATGTGGAAAATTTATATGTGGCGAACATACAGTACATTGTTGCCAAGATTGTGTTGAACAACATTTCATGGAGTAAATGTGATGAGTACTTGTATGTTTTTGGTTGAAAAGTTCAGCTTTTCTAAAAATTGTGCTTTTTTTTGTTTTAAATAGAATTGTTTTAGTGTGTTACAAAATTTGGTTATTTCATATTAAAATATTATTTTTGATGGGAAAATTGTTATTCTTATTATTTATCCCTATACCATTTAAAAACTATGATCTATATACCTTATTTGTAGACTTGAACTGAATTTATATAAATTGATTTTAAGAAAAAAAAATTGCGGAGTACCAGTCCGCGCGCCAGCTGTCGTGTATAGAATTTAAGCGCCAGTCGTGGAAGGTTAATAGTTGCATTTTCTTGATGATCAGAAATAGATAGTTATAAAGTATAAAAACTCACTTTACTTCCAGAAAAAAACTTGTTAATTTTGAGAAAAATGTATCTCAGCCCCAACATTCGTAGACAAAAAGTAAAAATGAAAAGATATTTTGACTAATCACTAGTCACAATTAACGAACATTTGAAGGGGGTAATCTTAATAACTATATCAAGAAAATTACTACTATCATGTAAGATAAAAAGCCGGCAAAATTAAAAAAAAAATTGACTATTGATTTCTCGCCAAACCAAATTAAAAAGAGCCCAAAATGCAATGTCGGGTTATTTAAATGGGAAATTATCAGGTACTTTACAGGGATGATGACGTCGCGAGAAATGACTCTGATTGGTCAATCATAGAGTTGCACCAGAGAAGTACGTGGTAAGTAAGATGTGTTTTTTCGCACGTAGGCATATCGGTACTAAGTAATTTTAAGAATTGATTGAAAATTTAAAACAAAGGGCTGTATTATTATTTATTATATGTAGAAAAGAATTTATCCGAAAGAAATTAATGTATTTTTTTAAAAACACCACAAGAAAATAAACAGAACAAAATTGTAAGATACTAAAAAATCGTAAACCCGTGAATTTCGAAAAAACTAAAACGATTTAAAAAGATTGTAAAAAACAAAAAAAATAAAAAAAATTCGTATATGACAATATTCGGAAAAAATGCTGAAAATTCTGATGTATAGAAAATGAGCAAAACTGGATTTAATCGTAAAAAAGTGGTTAATACGGCTAGAAAAAGGCATCAATGACACCCTGTCTATACTCTGGTGTGAAACAAATATTTAAAATCTTTTGAGTCATATTTAGTTCGTACATTTAATCTCTTTATACTGCAGCATACATTTTTCATCAAAAAATCACATCCAACAATGTAGATATTTTTCCGCAATGATAATTACTGTTGGTTGTAACATTCAATTTGATAACGCGCGTTTGTAGAAAAAACACATTGTTGGTGATAGATCTGTGGAATCACTCTTTGAATGCATTTCTTTCTTTAAGCTTTTCCATTTATAATTTCGACACAGATTTCCTATTCTGCAAAGTGTTAACATGTAATTACTTTAAAAGCATTTAGCGTCGAGTAATACCACAAAATGATAAGTATTTTGTGACAGATTGAGTTTTAGCAACTCGGTTCGTCCGCATATGCACTTTGCTAAAAGCTTAAATTTTGGATAAGAAGACAGATAAATATTAGATTTCTATTACGGATAGAATTCAGTTTAATTATTTTGAGTTTCTGTAGAAATTACGTAGCAATACTAGACTTTGTGATATCTGTAAACGATGATTTTGGAAAGATAAGTAGAGAGTATAAAGTATAAACTTATTCATATGTTAACTGTTGTGTTCAAGAAAGGTTAGATTACGAGATGTGACAGAAACTAATTTTTTATCAAGCAAAGTTCTTATTTCAATGTTATCTCCTTCACAGTAGTTCCTTTGGACAGCTAAACACTGATAGAGATTTAATTCACACTTTTTGTAGTAGCCCTGAAAGTTTTCAACCCTTCCGTTACACTGGTTTGGATGTTTTCTAATGTCCCGAAAAGAGATTTTTCAATTTAGGAAAAAGGAAAAAGTCACAGTGACTTAGTTCAGTTGAATAGGGAGGTCTAAATAACCAATGGAATAATCTTTAAGGTCCAGAATTCTGTGACGAAAAGGGCAATGTGTCATGAGGCATATTCATGATAAAGCATCCATTCTCTAACCCAAATTTATATTTTTTTAAACATTAATAGTAATCCCTTCAAAATAACTCCCTTGGGCAGCTACACACCAATAGAGATGTAGTTCTCACTTTTGATAGCAATGCAGGAAGTTTTCAGCATATATTCAAATTAGGAAATAGGAAAAAGTCAATTTAAATAGGAGATCTGGTTAACCATTAGAATGCTCTTTAAGGTCAAAAATTCTGTGACGGAGAGGACAGTTGGTCATGAGGAATTGTCATGATAGTGCATCCCTTTGTCCCTAAGTTTTAGTCTGAGTAACCCACGAAACGCTCTTTAAGGTCAAAAATTCTGTGACGGAAAGGGAAGTTTCTCTTGAGGTGTTGTCATCGCTTTGTCCCTATCCAAAATTTTTACTTTTTTTAACATAAACGTTAACTCCTTAATAGAAGTTCTCTTGGGCAGCTATACATCATTGTTTACAGATTTGGTAGATGCACTGGAAGTCTTCGGCAAGTGTACTCTTTTCTATGTTCGATATACTCTTCTAGATGTTTCTAGTATTTGTTAGTTTTGGAAAATTTCACAGAGATTAAGGTCAGGTAAATAAGGAGTTGAGAAAACAGAGGTCAAAAATCCTGGAGAGAACAGTGTGACAATGGGATTGTCCTGTTGAAGTATCCACACAAGATCCTTACAAGAGCGTCGTTAAAGAAAACTAGGTAGACAATCTGTCACATGACTAAAAATTTTGCTCATGAACACTTTCCCTTTTTTCGATTGTTTCTCTGTTCAATTTTGGTTAAATTTGATTAACAGTAAATTCACTCAACATTCTTTTAAAAATTGTAAAATAAATAAAATCCGTATCATTTAATTCAAAAATTTGTAAAAATACATAAGTTCTTAAATAAACAGATAAAATGGAAAAATGATGAAAATTGGAAAATACGTGAAAAACTGCGAAATTAAAAAAAAAAAACGTGAAAAACTTTTATTATTGATTTATTGTTTTTATTTTCTAAATTGGAAAATTTAATAAGTTGATTAGAAACTAAAAAATATCGTAAAAACTAGTATTGGATATGCAACATTCTCTCAAACAGTCAAATTCAATTTGGACATTCCCCCAACCTCTACAAGATCAACGCTGGAGTTCTCCAAGGATCGGCTCTAGCTCCTACTCTATTCCTTTTACACATTGATAATCTACTAGAAGCCACTAGTAACCCGATACACAGTTTTTCAGATAATATCAGCCTACACTATAGTAAAGCTTACAACCGTCCCATATTCCTAAATATTCTGGAAGAGGACAGAAGATCGACAACGGCTTCTCTCAATCAATATTTGAGAATTGTAGACGAGTGGGTAAAAAAGAATCTTGGTAATTTAACGCTTCCAAGACAAAGACATGTTGCCTATCCAACAAGAGGCAAACATAGTACTCCTCCATCACAATGAACGATCAGACAATAGTAGCAAGCGACTCCATTACGCTGGTTGGTATAATAATCTACCAGGACTTACTCTGAAATATTGCATCTATAGCAACGGCAGCAGGAAAGAAGTTAAGCTTTTTTTTAGGACACGGAAATATATCTCTTCATCCAACTTCGCTAATCTTTATAAAGCCCAAATACGACCTAATCTTGAATACTGCTCGCATGTATGGGGATCGGCAACTCCGTCAAGGCTTAGAGTTGTTGGTGCAGTATAGAGAAGAGCAGTTCGACTAATAAATGACACCAGTTTAACCAAAAACTTAGCCCCATTGTCCCATCGAAGAGCAGTGTCTGATCTTTCCCTGTGTTACCGATACTTAAACGGATTTTGCACAGAAGAACGTCACTCTACAGTGCCTCCACTTGGCAGAACTGCCAGAGCAACGCGACGTGCTAACTCCATGCCCCCTTATACTGTTCAGTACCAAATATCGAAAACGAATAGATGCGATCGTTCCTTCACCCCCAGGGTCACAAATTATGGAAATCCTTACCTTCCCACGTCTTCCCCACTTGTCCTAACTTGTAGTTCTTTAAATTGATAAATTGCCTTTTCTGTCCCAATAGAAGTTCTCGGTACATTTGTATTTAGGTAGTTTTAAGAAATGATAAATATTATAAAAGAAAAATTAGAGACATTGTAAAAATTGGTTACCTATTATTTTACTTTGCCGATAAAAAAAGTCATTTCGGTTAATTAAAAAATGCATATTTTAATTAATAGATAGGTAAAGGAACACAAGATATGTTGTATAAGGTATTAAATAGTATGTAGTAAATTTCAAAACGTTAGGATTCGATATTCATTAGAATAACTGAAAAAATGTTGAAAATTTGAATGAAATGTAAAAAATTAAAGAAGACATCCTACGAAATTCCTTAACAAAAATTTGTTAAAGAATTAGGAAAAAAATATTAAAAATACCTTTTTTTATGTTTCTGTTTTTCTTTAAAGTTATGCTGAGGTGGTAATTTTTTAAATAAATGTTAAAAAACAAAATGTAGTCTTCGGCAATAACCAAGACGGGAACCGAACATTCGTATGAAAAACAGGAAATTACTTATCATTTGCAATTAATTACTTATGACAACTTGCGATTCCTTGAAATTACTTGCAATCACGTATTTATGTTTAAGAAAGAAACTCATGATATCAATTTTATTTCAAAATCCAAAAAATATAAAATATAATTAACATTTTTTTCGATTATGCTGTAAGAGATAAGTCAGCTTGATATAGAAAGTTCGCATTTAAATTTAACCATTACCTTTCGATTTTCTCTGGTAAGCAGTTTTCGATCAATTCCAATGAAATTCAATCGACGAACGTGTCATCGAAGTCATAAATCATGCTTATCAAGGAAATAAAAAAATATATCAGGTTTCATTGCTAAAATTTGGTCCCTTTTATCATCTATCTTAACAAAAAAAGTTAGAAACGGTAGAATAAATTATTATAACACAAAGTCTATTCAGATTCCACAGAGTGTTAAATAATAAAATTCTGTTATTTTTCGTGAAATCTTTTAATGGTATCAATTAGTATTGGTTTGTTTATGAAAACATTTCAGAAATGATTAAGTAAGTACTACAAAATAGTTAAAAATATCACGATATGCTCCAACAGTAAACATTTTTGACAGGTAGCCAAGGAATTGCATTAATTTAACCGTTTTTTTATTATGTAACTTAAATTTTACATGGTTTCTAGTAAACGCGTAAATTGTCGTTATTATTTTAAAATATCGCATCTGTTTCTGTCTATCGAATGAATTTAGCAATCATCCGAAGTAACAGTTCATTTAAGATTATACAAAAATAGAATCATTCAAAGTCAAGTTATAAAATAAATTATTAAAATTTGTATTGTTCAATTTATTTCTTTTTACTTGTCATAAGTTTCTTTAATTTTGAAGTTATACTTCTTATCATGGACTTGATTTGTGTGGGGTTAAATGGGAAAAATCATTACATATGTAATGGTGTGAGTAAGAGAGAGACAGAAAACATATAAGGTATCAGTACATTGAAAAGAGATAGATATACAAAAAACAGTCTGAGCTAATGTTTTGGAATATCATAGTGACGTATTACAGTGTGTTTGACAGATTATTTTATAATTCTGTCACGTAAGTAAACATATAAAGTTTAGTATTTTATATTAATAATATTCAGTAATGAGTATTGTATTGTAGTCCATACTTCCGTCACATGGTTGCATTATATTTTGCACTATGGGGTTTTGTAAACACTTTTTTTGTACATTGGTCGTTTTACTGTTTACTTTTCGTGTTTGAAGTAAGGACACACATCAACTGGTCTTATTTTTCTAAGTATTTATTTAATTGAATCCAGTTAATTTTTAAAAAAAAATTATTTCTACTTGCCTGTGTTTGTAGTTATTAAGTTTTATTAGTTAACAGTGCATAGAAGTATAACTTCTGCCGGCAGTCCCACTGACTGCCACACCCTTTTTTTTATATAATTACATTAATTCATTTAAAAATATTAAATCAATTTATTCTCATATGGAGGGTTAGGCAGACATCATTTGTTACTAGTGTTGATATTTATTGCTAACTATGTGATAATTCATGAAAAAAGCGCACAGGAAATATCGACCCAGAAAAAATGGATTTCGAATTGTTGTATCAATACCTTCGATTGGAAAAATGTTCATCCACATTATTGATGATTACAATCTTCGGTAAAAATTGGCAACTATCATTCCTTATAGCTACCCCCTGTATCCACTATTGTGTAAGCCTGAGCGGGAACGTAAATACCTGTATTAAATAAATAACTTGCAAAAGGGAAATGTCATATTATGGATGACGGCGAAATTTGGGCTCTAGCTCTCTAACTATTGTTACCGGTCACTGTTTAAAATAAGGAATACCTCTGTAACTTTTGTGCAATTTCTCATGATAGTATAGATAGTTTCAATTTTTACCGGAATTAGCAGGTGCAACTGAAATACTTTATCTAGAGCAAAATTTTAATACTTCATCATTATTGATCCAGTTGTGTTAAAGTTTATGCCAACATTAATTTTAGTTTTTTGATTACCCTGAAGTTACTTTTAACTACGTTGAAATAATCTCATTTCTTATTTAAATATTCTCTGTAACTTCTTGCTAGCATAATTGCATATATTTACTTCTTTAATTGGGGAACTTTTACCACTAAAAATAAAGTAATAAAAAATATAAATCAATATTTTGAAAATCACCCTTGCTTCTAACATATACTTCTTAATGCAAAGCTTTTTTCATTATCTTTTTTTTTTCTAAAAGAAGTAAGTATTTTATCATTAAAAACGACAACCGATCTGGATGTCGAAAGCTAAGAATTATTAAGAATAGTATATTGTGTGGCAAGGGGTGAAACAAAAACGATTTCTGACTAGGGCGAGAGTTGACTGTCTGAGCGAAGCGAGGGCTGTCTTCGCCCAGTCAATTTCTCCGAAAATTTCCACGTTAAAGTATAATCTTGGTAATATCATTAGAAAGCTAAGAAATTTCTGAATCATTTTGATATAAGGCTCATTAGTGTACCGACGTTGATAAGAGTGGTGCAAGCTATTGAAAGCATAATCCTTTAAATCGTTCTAATCAATAAACGCCTTATCCGATTTAAGAAAGCAAAAGCTTCTTTGGTAGAGGAGTTATTTTACACCAATATATTTATTTATATTTTAAAATTTTCAATAAATTTCCTAGAAAGCACAATTTGTCGTAATAACAGTTTTTATAATTTTGCTCCAAACGGTATATGTTTGATATCATAGGAGGAAAATTTTCAACAAAAATCGTGTATACCGCAATTTGTTGCCTTAATGAAATACCTTGTGTATATTAAGGTGGGACAATAAAAATTGCTTTTTTGGTCCTCCGTCCAGAAACAATACTATTAAAAACTTCAAAATCGTCCGAAAAATGACATTTTCCGGCCTAGGCCGGCAAAGTAGCTTTTAGATTATCTAAAGAGATGGCGCTATGAGTTTAAATTTTAAGTCACCAAAAATACATAATAAATATAACTTTTAATTAAATTTAATTAAAAACAACGTACAATATACTAAACTTACCTATAACTTTTTCTAAATGTAAGCAGGATTCTAATTTACATTTAATTTCTCTCACAACTTGTATTATAAAATTTGACATTTATGTCAATTTACAACTACTTATCATTCGATTATGGATATAGTTTATTGTCTCTGCTATTTTTATATAAAATTATTAGATATTGATTTTAATATTTTCAATATAACAATTTTCTCTGTGCTGCTTATTAGCCAGAGATAATAGAATTAATTAATTAATTTGTCTATGTTGTTAGCACAGTATTTGTATGTATAAAAATTAATTACCAGCTGACATTTTGTCGGCTATCTTCTAGTCAGTGGTCTTAGTTCAGTTAGCACAAGCAGTCAAGTCTTGAACATAACAGAACTTTTGGAAATATTAAAAATTAGTCGAACCAAAAAATAGTGTGTGTTACACGTCCGGAAAATATTTTGCAAGTGCTCGTATTGTTTCGCCTCGGTGCTACGCACCTCGGCTACACAACTTTACTCGCTCTTGCAAAATGTCATTTTCCGTCCTTGTGTCACAAATAACTATTTTATTGTACTGTAAAAAATAGGTTGCTAGACACCTCTAGAAATAGCCTCGCACATATGAGAGGCTTTAATTTCAATACGAAAGTTTTTAAATTTCTCCTTAGCATTAAAAAAATATCTGTTTACCAACTGCCCGTTTATAATATCTTTTCTCAGATAGAAAATTGAAAGCTCTCCAAAAATTATCTACTTGATTTACAGTTTCCTGCTAATCAATTGTCAATTTAGTAAAGCGTTTATCAAATAGATGTCAAAGGTAATAATAGTTTAATACTATTATAACGTTTTACAGAGTCTTTGAAAATCAAAGAACATAGACCGTTTACTAAGAACCAATAACTACTTCCCTGGCTATATGCCCCGACGGACATTGAATTACAGTTCAAAGTTAAACGGGGTTAGTATATCTGCAAGATAGAACTAACCATTTTAGTTTACAATTCTAAAGATTATCACTTGTAGACCGGTTTCGGCGTATTGCGCCTCATCAGTACAAGGAAGATATCCGTCCAGAAGCTCTAAGAGCATCTAGACTGGAGATATATTTGAAATCACACAAATACATTATTTTCAGTAAAGAAAATGTTAAAATTAAATTACCTTTGACATCTATTTGATAAACGCTTTACTAAAATAACAATTGATTAGCAGGAAACTGTAAATCAAGTAGATAACCCTACAAAACCGTGAGGTTTTTTGTCAAATAGAATTTCAGTTTGTGATTACTTATGGAGATGTCGCTATTATCGCACTTTTAACATTTTCTTTACTGAAGATAATGTATTTGTGTGATTTCAAACATATCTCCAGTCTAGATGCTCTCAGAGCTTCTGGACGGTTATCTTCCTTGTACTGATGAGGCGCAACACGCCCAAACCGGTCTACAAGTGATATCCTTTCGAATTGCAAACTAAAATGGTAGTCCAAGATCCCGATATAGGACGACCTTCACCGAGCTGGTTAATGGACCAAACATATTTTTTATGTAATAAAAAATATATTGCATATGAGTTGCCTATCGAATTTCAGTCAAGGATATTTTTAATTAATTTTTAAAAATTTTTTGTGCGACTGAGAGGTCCCTACCTACCGTCCAATGCGATAGAAGAGGACACAACATAACAGCGTTTGTATCCCGGCCTTTTAAATAGAGAGAGCTCTCTGCGCTCTGGTCTTGAAAACAAGAAGGATAGCGATAGACGAGTACAGTATATATCAGTATATATCTATAGATACATTAATTATATAGAGCAAATTGCTTTAATTTATTTCAGTTAATATTTTTAAATAGGAAAAATTAAGAAATAGAATTTGTAAGATAAGAATTATATATGTATTGCTATAACCTTCTTATTAACTAAAGATTTATATATACTTTAATGTAACAAAATATATACACATATATATTTAATTGATTGAACAACAATTAAAAACTAATCCTTTATTGTAATATGAAACTCCTGCAAAATAATGCTCAGAATGTACGCGTCTATCGCTATCCTTCTTGTCTTTAAGAGCAGAGAGCAGAGAGCTCTCTCTCTTTAAAATGCCGGGATACAAACGCTGTTATGTTGTGTCCTCTTCTATCGCATGGGACGGTAGGTAGCGACCTCTCAGTCGCACAAATAATTTTTAAAAATTAATTAAAAATATCCTTTACTGAAATTCGATAGGCAACTCATATGCAATATATTTTTTGATATATTAAATTACATAAAAAATATGTTTGGTCCATTAACCAGCTCGGTGAAGGTCGTCCTATAGGATCTTAGACTATGGTTGGTTCTGTCTTTGCAGATATACTAACCCCGTTTAACTTTGGACTGTAATTCAATGTCCGTCGGGGCATATAGCCAGGGAAGTAGTTGTTGGTTCTTAGTAAACGGTCCATGTTCTTTGATTTTCAAAGACTCTGTAAAACGTTAAAATAGTATTAAACTATTATTACCTTAGACATCTCTCCAAAAATTCTTTTCAGACGTAATAAAAATTGAAACAAACCCGACAGACATGGTTTTTTACTACTTTTCCATGACATAATCTACAATAGACAAACAAATACACAACAAAAACTAAAAACTTGTCAATTTGGCACAACATAACAAACAAAAATCGCCTTATAATGCTCGTAAGTAAGGAGAGGGCGTACCAAGGAACTAACGTGTTCGGTGTATATATCTACTTGGCTGTAATTAATTATTTTAATTATATATGTACTTATATGCACCAAAATTTGTAAATATGTTTTATAATTTAATAAAAGATTTTAAACTGAACTGAAACAAACCCTGTAGAAAGTTCCTGCATATGTATATTCTCGGAACAGATGTTTCCAAAAATACTGACACCATCAAATTCGAAATCAATAGAGATTTGTAAAAAAAATAATCAGACTGAAAGTGCTTTATATAAATTTTTAAACGAAGAAATTCTATGATAGTTACTTTGTTGATAGAAACCTATATTTGTATAAACTTCCTAAACTTTATTACTTAAATTAAATATTATCGATTTATTAATTAAAAACTTTTAAAATTGGTGTGAATTTCAAAAAAAAAAATAATTAAATAATTAAATTCATAAGCAAAAAAAAAATTTTCCTAGAATATCTAATCAAATTAATTTTTTTTAAAGGTGATGTCTACGAAAAAAATGTAAGAAAAGAGACTTTTTTGTAGAGCGTTTGATTTCCTACGAGTATTCGAGAAGGTGATATTTTCAACTAAGGAAAAAAGGAAAAAAATAGGCTGAACACCTCCTAATAAAATTAAGAGCAGATAATTGCAGAACTTGGATAATATAAAAACTAATTTGTATATTTTTCTGATTTTTTCTATTTAATATACTCATTTAAAATCATTGTATTATTAACTTTTCTTCTTATATTTTTGCTTTTAATATATTTATAAGCATTCTTTTTTGTTTCAGGTGAGTTCTGAACTAGCTTAGCCATGATAATAAGGTATGTATGATTGTCCAAAATTACTTTGTTTTGAAAAACGCATAAAAATACGATTGTAATAAAAATTAAATTTATTAAAAGCCAAATTGGTTTTTTATCGTATATGTAAATAATGTAACCTATACTGAAACCATGTGACGGTACTATAGACTACAATGCAATAATCATTGCTAAATATTATTATTATAAAATTATAAACCTAATATGAATACTTACGTGACAGAATAATAAAATAATTTGTTCAACAGAATCTAATATGTCACTATGATACTAAAACATTAGCTCAGACTGTTTTTCGTACATCTATCTCTTTTTTATGTACTGAATGTTTAAACGGTATTTAAAGGACTAGTTTTGACTAATAACATGTTGTAAATATTTTATCTTGGGTTTTATCCACCAATATATATGTTTCTGTCTGTCTCTTACTCACGCCATAACATATGTAACGTAATGTAGTGATTTTGCCGATTCACTTCCATACAAATTTTCAACGCCGGAAGCGCACATAGAACTATAACTTCAAAAAGTTTATTAATTTTCGTCTAAATAGCACATAAGCTTTTTAGTTCATAGATTTTTTTAAATTGCTCTTCTTACAATGTACAAAACATGTGTTGTATGAATAGATTGCAGTCTGTATCAGGCTCCCCATAAGAAATTTTTACTTAAAAAATTAAAATGTATAGAGCGCGATGAGATTTCATGTTAATTTTAGTATATTTGGTATAATATCAAAAGAAAAATCCTATCTATATAATTTTTCCGACCTGTATGAGCGTTCCAAAAAAATTTCTAAAATTAAATTTAAGACTTCATACATAAGCGCATATCACTTTAATGATAGAAAAATTGAAACATCAAGTTGTAAGACAATTTTTTATGTCCTGTCGAATATTTTTATTTGGTTATGAGGACTAAGTGTCTCTAACAGTACCAACGGAAGTTCTATGAGGCCTTTCTCCTATTCATATAATCTTAAAGGGAATGGCAAGGATGGGTGACTACAGGCTGCATGAAAACCTAAATAATATTTTTGTTCGATCAGGACACAATAAAATAAAGCAGAAAATTGGAGAAAACATCTGGGAGATCAGACCGCATGGTTCTCAAATGCATATTTAACAAAACAAACCAAGTAGAAATACATCAATGTAAGGAATGCTAAAATGCGAACAGTTAACCCAAGTTTCAGGGATATAGCTGGTACAGGATTTAGCTGTAGGAATTAACAATTGTGAAGGAAACGTAAAAAGTTCTGTCCCTCTGGGAACATGTACATCTGCATTCCAAATATATGCAATCTTGCAATGAACCACAGAAGGGCTTACAAATGTAAGTGGATCAATATATTCACAGATAGTCAGGCGGCTTTAAAGATTCCTAAAGACGTCTGCAGACTACTACACGAATACCTGGTAGAACTCAATATCCTTTGGCGGAAATAACAGAGTCATACTGGTTTGGCGGCAAGGACATAGAGAAATACAAGGCAAGTTGATAAACTTGCAAGAAAAGAATCATTCACATTCTACGGTCTAAAGCCAACTCTGGGAGTACTAAAAAGTATGATTCGAAGACGAATAAATGCCTGGATCCGTAGACAACATAACCAACAATGGAAAACATCTCTGGCCAAGTACACAGCAGAATATGTGCTGAATAGACGTGTATCAGAAGAGCTGAAACAATGCAAAAAACCAGTAGAATCAACTACGAATCATTAAATGATTCCTTATGGGCCAGGCACCTCTTAAGGGATAAATGCACATCATAGACTGTTTGATGGGACCCAACCTGCAGATTATGCTACTGAGAACCTAAAACATTTAATTACAGTTCAAGACACTAGGGGTAGAAGACAGTCAATTTTTGAGATTTTAAAAAGTGCTTTCAAAAACATACGCTACCCGTACAAACTATAGTCGAGCCGTTCAAAAGATGGAATGATCACGTGAACGGCACGCACTCTTTGAATATTATCCTTCCCAACCAACGTCACAAGTCCGATTTACACCACTTAACAAAAAAGTACCCACCCTCAATGCCTACACTTTATATTATCTCTGGTATGAGTACAGTGTAAACTGTCCTTCGTTATTTCAGTTTAGAAGGCGTGGCATTATACGATTACGCCGGCCAGCCACTGATCACGCGTCCTTGAATTCCATCTTTTGAACGGATCGAGTATAGTAGAAGTTAACAAGATCTTGGAGTGGGTGATATAAACCAATAAAAGAAATACAATAAGCCTAAATAGGCTGCAGTGTGACCGGTGACTGCTTCATCTTAAAAAATATTACCAAAAGAAAACACGACGTTTAGTACCACAGACTTTGTGGTACTAGACTTCGTGTTTTCTTTTGGTATTACCATTTGACCACATTTGAGAAATGGATGATATCCTCCGTTTAAAAAATATTATTACACTGTATTTGTATTAGTTTCGACTTTTAATAATTTTTTTGTTATTGAAAAAATATTGCTGCCAAATACTAGTAATTTACGACGGTGAAAAATACTTTGATACATTACACGTATCTTATCTGTTTAACGAAACCTCCATATTAAGTTTATTTTAATAATAAACTCTATTTAGTTCCAAGCAATATAGTTACAAATCCACAAAAAAGACCCCATAGTTTGTCCCTAATTCTTTAATTTATTTGAAATTAATCCTGTATTTAGAAGCACTAGCAGACACGCTCATTCTCATTTTTCTGTCTCGGTCGTTGCATTAGGTATTTTATTTTGTAAAACCACACCACAGTTGGAAGATTTTGGCAGTCTTCCAGAATATTTTCACAACTCGCAATATTAAAAAAACAGAGTGAGGTCATGTGTGGAAAAACATTCATTCAAGACGTAACAAAAAAAAAAGAAAGATAAATTTATTTAGTAAATAGCACGATAAACTGCAGAATCAGAAATGATAAGAATGAAAAATGGGTTGTGTCGTAAACACTGATTTGCATGTCTCAGGTTTTACTCATTTTTTGCGGAAGAAACTATTTGCAGGAGTGGATTGATTTGTTTTTAGTCTTAAATTACATTTAATGTGATTTATGTTTGTATAAACTTTATTGCTATAAAAATAAAAACTGAATCCATCTGTATGTTTTTGACCTCATAATGTTAATATGTTTAGTTGCGGATGGCAAAGGAAAAGAGAATTAAATAAACGAAATCTCCAACACCTACAAAAGTTGCTCAAAATGCTGACCTTGCATTTCAACGCACAATTGCGCACGAAGAATCTAGTTTTTCGATTATGCACATCCAAAGGGATATCTTCGAGAAGTTGTGGTAGAATTGTTTGCAAAAAGTTTAAATAAGAAGCGTCGTTAAGAAGTCGTGCCAACTCAACTATCCCAATTAAGGTGTTCCAGCCCACAGATTTAAACTAAAACGAAACTGAAAAATTTAACGCTCCACCCAAAAATTATAAAATATTTTGTTTTCTTTTATAATAATTTCAATTATAAAATAATCTTTGTAAGCCCCTGGTATACACTGTTTCTTGTAGTGCTTAAGTTTATCGATATTTTTTTCAGTTTCTTTTTTTGCAAAAAACAAAAATAATGCGAAAACTAAGAAATAAAGCAATTTATTTCCTAAGTGTATGGCAACAATTGTGTTTCTTTAATTATTGTTTTTAACAATATTTATTAATTTTGTTTATTAAGAAACGCCAAAATCGTAATTTGACTCGCGATAAAGGCGAAGATAGTTGGAGCTACAGAAGAATAGGTCATCGATTTAATGTGAATCATACAACCATCTCTCAAGTACTACAAAGGTTTCTGGAGACCGGTGATCATGCTCTCAAGGTAGGGCAAGGAAGAAATCACAACACCAATCCAGGTTAAGAATTTCTGCTTTTAGGCAGTGATTTGTGACATGCCATAGCCTACAAATTCAACTACGAAAGGTACATGGTCTACAGATTAGTGCCGAAACTGTTCGATTATGCTTAAGAGATGCTAATCTAAGACCTAAAATTGCTGCCCGGGGTCCTCTATTAAACGTACACCACCGAAGTGAAAGACTACGTTTTGCTAGAGAACACCAAAATTGGGTTAAGGCTGACTGGAAACGTATGCAGATATTGTGTGTAAAATAATAATAGACGTATTCGTGCATTTGGACACCTCGTTAATTGGAGGAGGATCCATTATGGTTTGGAAAGGGATCTTTTTAAATACCTAGTGGCCACAAATAATGGAAATATGACACCTGACAGGTACATACAGGATATCTTTTAAGAACATGTAGTACTTTTTGCCCCATATATTGGCGATAATTTTTTGTTAATGCATGATAACGCCAATATGCATGCTTCACACGTTGTAAAAAATTACTTGGAAGAGGTTGGAATAAATAGTATTATGGAATGGCCATCCCGTAGTCCAGACCTTAATCCTATAGAAAACTTCTGGGATATTCTTAACAGGCGATTGAGAGCAGAATAAATCATATTTTGGTTTTTTAGAAGTATTCAAAAATATGAGTTGTTTATTCTGCGAATCAATAAAAAATATATCAAAATGCGTTTTTGAATTGTTGGAAAAAGAAAGGATGGTCAGTGAAAAGTATTAAATGAAAAACATTAAGGAAAATCGTTTTCATAGGAAGAAAAAAATTTCTACAGGATAATGCACAAGTGCATATTATGTGCTTACTGCCAATTAAGGAATTTATTAACAGACCATCAACCAAATTCACCAGTTCTGTTTCAGAGTGACTTCTTTCTTACAGATATGGGATAAAGAGAGTGTTTGCATAATCCGACCCAAAAAAGTACGTAAGAAGGGTCTTATTGGGTGTTTTGTTCTCGAGATATTTCTTGTTTATTCTACCTTGACCCTCAGCTATTGTAAGGCAAGGGGTGAAAAAAATTTGTTTTTCTTAATATTGAAAAGCAAACAAATAACAATTAATTCTCCTTTGTCTATTTACTAGTAAAATCACTGTTCTTAGGTTATGTTTTTTTTAGGGGTAGAAACTACTGCTGGGGATAAAGGGTATGAGGGTATCACGTTTGCACCATTTAACAGAAAAACCATATGTTTTAAGGATAATTTCAAGATATCTTTTCATTTCTGAAATTTGAACTTGGTTATTCTAGCTTGACCCTCAGCGTGAAATAGCCATTAATTCTAAAAACGGCAATAAGAAAACATATAGATTTAAAACAAGCAAAATTATAGACTAAGTAAGAAATTAGAACTTACCCAAACGTCCTAGGTAAATAATTTTTACAAACCAAATTCTGGTAATAAAAGATTGTATCTATTCTTTAATTGCTATACGTGTTCTATTTATCTTTAGGAAATTAAATAAATAAATAAATAAATAAATAAATAAATAAATAAATAAATAAATAAATAAATAAATAAATAAATAAATAAATAAATAAATAAATAAATAAATAAATAAATAAATAAATAAATAAATAAATAAATAAATAAATAAATAAATAAATAAATAAATAAATAAATAAATAAATAAATAAATAAATAAATAAATAAATAAATAAATAAATAAATAAATAAATAAATAAATAAATAAATAAATAAATAAATAAATAAATAAATAAATAAATAAATAAATAAATAAATAAATAAATAAATAAATAAATAAATAAATAAATAAATAAATAAATAAATAAATAAATAAATAAATAAATAAATAAATAAATAAATAAATAAATAAATAAATAAAGGTTGACCCTGCAGGCTATCCTTGCAACTTCCCTCTAATCCCAGACTATAAAAATGTATTTTATCTACTCCTTTGACAGTAAATGTTATTTATACTCATTGTCACCATGCAGGGTAAGTAAGCTATAACGCACAGTCGTGCGTAATGAAACGTCATGTTGGAATGGCATTTCATTACCCACAACTGTGCGTTATAGCTTACTTACCCTGCATGGTGACAATGAGTATAAATGACATTTACTGTCAAAGAAGTGAATAACAGTACAGTACGTACGTCATATATTTTTTTAGAGATGTCAAATATTTAGAATTGAAATTAAAATATTGAGCCGTAGATAAAGCATAGTACGTAACTCGAGTGGTAAGAGGTATTACGTACTCATGTAATTACGCACTAGCCGCTACGCGGCTTCGTGCGTAACTTTTCCACTCGTACGTAATGTTCTACTTACCACTCTTGTTACGTAATATACTATTATTTGCGACTTTGAGCTACCTTGAGCTTCTGGAGCTCCAGTTTCAATTTATAACGCGTTAAAAAAAATAGTAAAGCTAGAATTCAGTTTTTTTTATTCCGGATCTGTTTTGATAATAGACGGACGAGTGGTGACCTTGCGTGTTTTCTTTGATGAATAGAGGAATAATAGAGTTGAAAGGGTAAACGCACGAATGCCGCCTTGGTACTTATTAAAAATACAATGTCTGCCTGTATGCATTTTAAAGATTTGATCATGATAACATCTTATTAGAGATTTATTTTTATAACTACAATCGTGATAATGCACTTACTGGTTCCTTTCATTTTAACACAGTGTTGTTCCATATCGTGTCGTGATTTAATTCAATAGAAAAAAGTGAAAACCCGAAGTTGGTACTGAAGTCGAGAATTACTTGTAATTACAAAAGTAAAAGTATATCTAAAAAGACAACCACTTCATTTGCTAAAAAAATCAAGAAGATGCGTCTTTTAATTCTTTATATAATAACTCAAGTCTAAGAAATGTAAGTTGTAATTATCAAACAAGATTTCCAAACTTATACCAAAAGAAGAAAACTATAAGAAACAGATCCACGGATCCTTTGTACAATTTGACCAAACATGGAGCCTAAAATTAAACTTGCTATATTAAATTAAAAAATGTTCGTGGAACAAAAAATTACGAATACAACTTACAAAAGAAACAAGCTTGAAATACTATACTAACTAAGAAAATGAAGAATCTTTCAGAGGGATAAAGCAGATAATACCATTTCAAGGGGATATACGTCTGCAAAACGAGTGGTTTTCGGTAGACCAGATTCGAATATCTGTGGATATTGCGTGTTGAGTACCCCAGATATCCGATTCTAGTCTAAATATTTAGCAGTCAACGCCAAAACTACTTGGCGAAACGAAATTAAGCTGTGACATAAAGATGCCCACTGCCATAAATTTAAAACTATTTTCTAAAACTTTTTCGAGGCATTCGCTTGGTGTCTTCAGTTTAGAGATATGCAGATTTGCCGAATCACAATTCACAAGTTCGTGAAATTTTATATTACGTATTGATGTTTATTTAGCAAGAGGCAGCAAATTGTACAATTTTAATAGATTTATCATATTAACATACGATGTCTGACAATTAACTTCCGAGACTATTGCATTAACATCTTCATTTCGCAATTTTTTTACAATTTTTCATTTTCCCCCTTTCCATCTGCATTCCAACACCTATCCATGCGAAGTTTTTGTGTCCTTTATTGATTCGTGGCATGTTCCTTCAAGCAAAATTTTATTTTTGGGAACAAGTTAAAGTCACAGGGTGCTTATTCTGAAAAAAAGGATGCGTGACCAGTGTTTTTATTATTTTTAAAGTACCACAAAATAAATTACTTAATCTAGCTAAGAGTCGCGGTTTCGAACATAATCAAGTGTTAGCTCATCGGTTTTTTTTTTATTCAAGAGGAAGGGCGCCAAGTCTAAAGTGTAACTCAGTACACGCAGTTATTTCCTTCTAATTATTAAAAAAAAACATAAATAATGGTTAAATCCCAAAAACATCTGAAACTTTTAACTTCCATTCTGGTTTCTTGGTAAAGAAGGGTTGTCCACAACTTCTTTCCGAAGGTCTGCTCCGGCATCAGCAGAGTAATCAAGTACAAGATGTGCTTAGAGCAGAAGTCGGTGAATTCATGAAACTCTTTGGTGAAAGTAGTTTTTAAGATAAATTATAGGACCTTTTTAAGAAAAATAGTTCTCGTGTAGTTGTATAATCAAAAACAAAACACCAAAATTGCATCTAAAGATTTTTTTCATTCTTAGAAACACGTGTTTAACACTGTAGTGATACAAAAGCAATCGCATTTCGACTATGGTTAAATTTCAATGAAAATTCGTATTTAAATGCTGGAACATGCATGAAAAAAATCTTAGTGGGCTAGCAGTATTGCAAAATCAAAAAACTAAAGTTTAAAGTTTACTGAGACATGCCGAATATTCTGCGGTAATAGATAGATAGATATTCATTGGGTTGGCTGTTAGACTATATCACTGTGACCTTTACAGATCTATTGGGTCCACCAATCATGTTTAGAATAGGATTAGAGCAACTTGTCTGCCTCCTAATGAGACTTGACAGTGTGGATTGGACAGACTTAATAGCTTTGAAAGTCACCTCTTCACGTAACTTGGAGCAGCCGGTTTCTCATACCCCAATACCAGATACCGCGTCCTTGCAAGGCCTTTACATTGGAATAGGAAATGAAATGCGATTTTCTCCTCTTCTTGGCAGTCTGGCAAGTTTATTTGACTCAGGTGCATTCTGAGCCGACAATCTCCTTTCAAGAGACTTAGATTCGTTCTGACAGCCTTTATGATAACAGCTCTGCAGTAAATTTTGCTAGTGTCCTTTTATGAAGACTTTGGCTTGTAGCTTGCCCAGTGATTTTTCCCACTACGCCTTCTCCAGCCTCCATTTCTCAATGGCTGTTCTGGGCCAATTATTTACGGTAAACTCACAACTATTTTAAAAAATCATTCGCAAATTAATTCAATTGGCTTTGACGAACAAAGTGAGTTACTAGTTTTTAAAAGCAAATTAAAGTTGAAATAAATAAGGAATTATAAATGTCTTCTTGTGTCCATTGAACCTTAACAGATTTTTAAATCGTTGAAAAATATAATGTCAATGCTAATACAGTTTAAGAATGAATTTGAAGAAATGATTTATACATTTTTAGGATTCATTTTATCAGGTATTAAAATAACCAATGAAGAAACAAAACAAGCTCAAAGTGTGGTATCTCAGGGATTTAATGGACGAAGAAAACTTAAGTAAAATCTCTACACTATAAGATCCGACAGTACAGTACAAAGAAACGAGTAGCAGGCAATTCCCCTCCAATTTATGCATCTCTTCTCTAATAAGTCAATGCGCATCTCGAGGCTCAATTTGGTTTTGCCATGTTGTATGCTAGTTACATGTTAGTATTTAAACACAAATTTATTGTCCTTAATTTGATTACGTCACCCTGTATTAAAATTAATTCCAGTTTTATCTCCAACAAAACTGTGAGAGTAAAAAAAAAACGGTTTTTCAATATCGACTGAATGAATCTGATCGCTTTGTATATTCTGTTAATATAATATAAGACCGTGGGCCAACGCACATGTATTTGATGTCATCGATTCATGTGTGGCAATTTGAGGTCTAAAAATTGTAAGTAAGTCCATGAAAATAACAATGGTTTAGTAACTATCTCTTGTTCGAAAATTTATAAAATCAATTTTCTTTACATAAAAAATTTCGTTTATACGAAAACATACATTAATAAATAGTTTACAATTTTCAACCAGTCGAAAGGGTGTTTATAGGGTTGAACATGCAAGAAAAACAAAATATATTTTTGGTTTGGTTTTTGTCTGGAAATCAAAACGATGAATATTTTTGTTGTTTTTTCCAAAGTTTCTTTTTTGTGCATTAAGATCACCCAAAAAAGAATTCTGACATAATTTTTACATGGAAACTTGACATTGGAAACCGTTTGTCTTTTTTTTCTATCATTTTACAGCAAAAATGTTCATGGTTTTTATGCCACACAAAAAATGAACGATGAATGTATTTTTTTCTTACATTTCGACTTGTTGACACTGTCATACATTTTAAAATCGTAAAGTATCTATTTATTTTCGTATTAACTGCTAGACATTTTAAAACACTTTTTTTAGGTAATTGATTTTCCAAATTTTTGAACAAGTAGCAACCAATAAAACCACCCTTATTTTCACCAACTAATTTACCAGTTTCAGACCCCATATTGCCAGACATGAATCGATATCGGCAAATCTTTTGTGCGTTGGCCCACGGTCTATAACTAGTGTACGGTCTGGCAAAGTTTCTATCTTGTAATATATTTTTAAGTTGATATTTTTATGAAGTATCATTTTCATGAAATTGAACATAGTAGAGATTATATTGTTAATTCTGTCAAGCAGCAAGAAAAGACTTTTATTCCAAGTTAGACTCAGCAGATGCAAGATCGGTATAAAAAGGATTCGTGATTAAGATTTTCGAGATTATACGAAATTCAATAGCTATTGTTTACTGTTTACTTTTAAAAACAATAGGTTCTTTTTTATTCCTATAAATAATTTTGATTTTGATAAACATTGTTATAGAAGTATCTTAATCTACATTTTTTGTTTGCAATTTCAAAGTTTAAAAAAATATATATAAAGAAATAGAATAAAAACATAATAATTAAAATAAATTTAATAATCAGTACAATTTGCCCAATTTCACTTTAGCTCTGACGTTGAGATGCGCACTGGTTTATGATGAACCAAGGTGGGGAGACGCTCAGATCGTCGGTCTCGAGACAATGTCTTCTGGCTTTGTTGCGATGCTCTCTCTTCTACATTTGCGCAGATCACAGCTAAAGTGAAATTGGGCAGATTGTACTGATTTTACATCTGACAAAGATATTGTATATCGAAACATATGTAATCTGTCCAGTGATTTTAGGGGGTTTACCTAGGAGTTGAGATACCCAGATGTAAATTTGTATAAACTTGTATTTTAGCATATAAAACTATTCTCAAAATTCACATATGATTTGATCGCTTCAACTTCAAAAATTGGAGATCACAAGTAAAAAAAAAATACTTTTTGCACGTTTGTTGCCAATATCTCGTTTCCAATGGGTTTTATGCTACTTGTATTATCAATATTGTAGAGAATTAACACTTTGTACACAAGTTTGCGTTTCTAAACAGTATAACAGATCTCCTTTTAGTAATTTTGTTTTCATCAAGGTTGCTTTTAAACCCATTTCATATTAAAGACATAATCATGAAAGTTCTGTCCAATAACAAATTGTTTTATTTATAATTCAACACCAAAACGTCAAAATAGTTGTGGATAACAAATTTATCTACTAAATGAGTTCTACCAAAATTTTGATAGTATTTTCTTATAAATTGTTACTCAATTAGCACCAATTAGTACTGAGCATGACCAAGTATAATAAACTTCGTTGAGCACAAGTCTTTGGTTTATCGCCTTCTTTGGAGATCGTAGGAGTGTTTCCCAGTGCTATTTTAAGCCTATTATTAGGACCTATAACTATTCCATTTAAGACCCATTAGTAAGAGCTCCTTTTGTAAGTTGAGCGATTTTGTTTTGTGTTAACTGAAACTCGTTAATACTAACATTTAGTGTAAGTTCACTTCAATAATTAATGATAAGGGATTTCACTCTGTCTGCAGCTGTAATTGGGTAGTAACGGATTATACTATTATATTACTTATGCTGTCTACTATAATACGAAAATCAATTTTCGTAAATACATATCAGACAATGTGTATCTCTTCACCTAAAACGGTTTGTTATAGAATATATATTATACTAGCGGCCACCCGCGACTTCATCCGCGTGGACTTTAGTTTTTTGCCACCGAGTTTCACACAAATTTGCAACCCCTATTTTAAATCCTTAGGGATGGAATTTAAAAAAGTAATTTCTTAGTACACCACTACGTAATAAAACAAATTTATTCTCGAATTTTCAAGACTATACGCGTCTATCGACAGTGCCATGTCGGCCAGCAGCAGCGTTCTACCGTCTCACCGCTCCACACACCCCGCTCAGTAAAGCGTGAGTGGTATTAGACTATTATTATTTTAAAACTTTAAAAACTTGCAGGCTATAGCATGCAAAATATCAGCCCGATCGGTTTGAAATTGACAAAGTTTCATACAAACTTTCATCCCTATTTTATCCCCTTAGGGGTAGAAGTTATATATATAGATACAATGATAGTATAGGTCTCTAATTAATTTTAATTACTTATATAGTTATGATAAATTATGTAGGGCACAGTCAAGATCTTTGTTGTGAATAGTTCGTGCTGGCGGGGGTCTTTTCTATAAAATTAATATCCACGTGTAGAGCTTTGCTCATTAGTTTCGACATAATTAAATTCATGTAAGGATTTTATGTGTGATTACGTGTCTGGAGGAGAAGACGTGTTCATCTTGGTTTGGAAATCGAACTGCTTCCATGCATGTAATGAACTGCTTAACTTCCTTGTCCGCCGCCGGTTAACTATAGCACTACGAAACCAGAATCGCTGCTCTGAATAGTTCCTGCTAATAATTCTATTTATGAATCATGTTGAATGACTGGAATTATACAACTTTGGAAGTTTATTGTCGAACGTATATAGGGTGTTAAACTGACACAAGAAACTACGTGCTGGAATTAACTGCCTTTGTTCAACTCTAACATGACAAGACATGTCAGGTTTATTATACAATTGGGAGGTGTTTCCTTAATTTCCTAAAGCTTATTAACTTTGTATTAAATTACTCGAAAAAAAAACAAGAACGGTAAAAAATAACGCAATTCCATATACTTTTATTCATTTCAATTAATAAAACACATATTTTGGAGTTTATTAATAACGCAATATTTCGAGACTTCAAAAACTCTCAAAAACTGTTTTCTCGAAAAAGAAGTTTAATCTGAAGCTGATTTCTTGATGGAAGCTAGCTGAGATATAGGTTTAAAAATGAAATCCAAAAATCATACTGACATTTTCAATGAAAAATAAACAAAGTACAGGAATTGAAAATAACAGGTCTATTACTGTAAAAAATTTCATTTGATCTTTACTCTAGAATGCTCTTGAATTGTACTAAACAATGCTGGAGGTATTTTTCTGCTAAATCTTTCTTCTAGACTCTACCTTTTTGGTATTTCACAGTTTCAACAAACTCCAATTTTGTTCTTTTCAATGCAATTTTTACCTTAGCAGTGACAACTTGTACTTCTTAACCTTACAATACTTTACTTGTAACAAAAAAATTCTGAAAGTATTTTTTTGTCAAATTTTTCTTCTGACCACTGGCCTTTTGTCTTTCACAGCTTCAACTTACTCCAATTTGGTTCCTTTGAAAATACATTTTACTTTAGTAGTAAGAACTCGTACTTCTTACTGTACAATGCTCTTGAATTGTACAAAGCAATACTAAAAGTTTTCTTCTGCCAAATTCTTCTTTTACACATCCGCCCTATTTGTCTTACTGCTTCAACAGACTTCAATTTTGTTCCTTTTATTTCATATTTCACATTAGGGCTGAGAATCGTACTTCTTGACTCTACAATATGCTTAAATTGTATAAACAATGCAAGATTTTTTTTCGTTCAAATTATTCTTTGGATACGGGCCTTTTTGTCTTTTACAGCTTCAACATATTCCAATATTGTTCCTTTAAAGCACATTTTTCCTTAGCAGTGAGAGCCAGCACTGCTTTGCTCTACCAAGTTCTTGAATTGTACACAACAATGGTGAAAGTCTTTTTCCGGCAATTTTTTCTTCTAGTCACCAAACCTTTGTCATTACAAATTTAATTTAATTCAATTTTGTTTCTTTTCGTGCACATTTGACCTTAAGAAAGAAAACTCGTCCGTCTTAACTGTACAATGCTCTTAAATTTTACAAACCAATGTCTTCTTCTACCATTTTTTTACTAGACACCAGCTCTTTGTTTTTCACAGCTTCAACTTGCTCCAATTTTGTTCCTTTAAATACACATTTATTTTATCTTAACACTGAGAACTCGTACTTTTTAACTCTACAATGGTCTTAAATTTTACAACACAATGCTGAAAGTCTTATTTTGCGAAATTCTTTCTGTGGACACATTCCTTTGTCTTTTACAGCTTTAACGTACTTCAATTTTGTTCCTTTTAATTTATATTTGACCTTAGGAGTGAGAACTCGTTATTCTTACCTTTACAATGTTCTTAAATTGTACTAAACAAAGCAAGTATTCCTCTGCTAAATTTTTCTTCTGGACACTGTCCCCTTTCACAACTTCAACGGACTTCAGTTTTCTTTCTTTTAATGCATATTTTACTTTAGGAGTGAGATTTTATACTTTTTAACACTACGACGCTCTTAAATTGGAAAAAACAATGCTGACAGCATTCTTCTTTCCAATTTAACTTTTGGATACCGTCCCTTTGCCAAATGCAGTTTTAATGTACCTACTATAGTTTTGCTCCTTTTAATGCACATATTATCTTAGAAGTAAGAACTCGGACCTACATAAAAAAACAGAACGAATATATGTGTCAAATGGAAGTTAACACTTTTGGACTGTTATATATAATCAATCTAAATCTAAAGGGTGGTCAAACGTTTTTGAAGAATGTGGATAAACGTTTTTTTTGAGCCCACTCTAAAAACTTTTACTCCTAAAACGAAATTAGAGTCACAGGTGGATTTTAATAAGTGTAACCAAATATATTTTACAGTGTGGCGATAAAGCACGCAAGCACCAAACCAAGAACACACGAAACCAACTATGTAGATGCATCTCGTCGTTTTTTGTTTATTTACTACCCCTTTAAAAAAGCCGTGTGTAGGGGAATGAATTATGCATGAGATCGCCCATTTCTGATGCAAGACGAACCGAGAGACGTGTTATTTGTTTTTCTTCATTCTCTTGCACGTTTGTTTCGTTTGTTTCTTTAGTCCGAGGCCTGCAAATGCAATATATTTGCGTGAATTTGTATTGCCAGGTATGGGAAATTACGAGATTATATCAAGAGAATGTAGTACACACAGTATTTGAGAAATTGCCTAAATTTACTGGAAACTTTTTACCCTACAATATATCTATTAAAATCTTGAGTTTTTAAAATTCGGTATATATTTAATAAAATAAAATAAAAAGAACATGAACCAGTATCGACAGTGAGTGATGAGTTTTAAAAGTAATAAAAACATAAAGTTATAAAGACTTTGGACCTATTTAATCACCAGTTAGACAAAAAAATGCAGTAAATGCGTCTCATCCGAAATTAAGACGAGACTGAAAAAAGCGACCTATATTTTTTTGGAGAAAGACGGAACCGATCCTTTAATCTTCTTGTAAAGTCTCGTAAACACAAAGCAGTGTCAATTGAATAATATTGGCAAAAAAATTTTAACTATACTTAAAAAAATCTATTTAATTAATTAATGTACAATGAATTTATTCAAATTAATGAGTAGATCAAGTTACAGATTATTGGAAGTTCATTTTTAGTAGATTTATATCTACTATTCAGCTGGTTCGCAGGTCACGACTTCGGGAAAATTTCACTACAGTTTTTCGTTTTAGGTCCCCCTGACCTCAAAAACACCTTCCGTTCAAAAGTTTATATATATATATATATATATATGTATATATATATATATATGTATGTACTAGCGGCCGCCCGCGACTTTATTCGCGTGAACTTTAGTTTTTTGCTACCGAATTTCATAAAAATTTTCAACCCCCATTTTAAATCCTTAGGAGTTAAATTTAAAAAAGTCATTTCTTAGTACACCACTACGTAATAGAAAAAAACATATTCTCAAATTTTCAAGACTCTACGCGTCTATCGACAGTGTCATGTCGGCCAGCAGCAGCGTGCTACCGCCTTACCGCTCCACACACCCCGCACATTAAGACGCGTGTGGTTTTAGACTATAATTATTTTAAAACTATAAAAACTTGCATGCCATATGCAATCAAAATCTCAGCCCGATCGGTTTGAAATTCACAAAGTTTCATACAAACTTTCAGCCCCTCTTTTATCCCTTAGGGATGGAATTTATTAAAATTCTTTCTTGAGCGATGCCTACGTCATAGTAGCTATATGCACAAAAAATCTCAGCCCGATCGGTTTGAAATTGACAAAGTTTCATACAAACTTTCATCCCCTATTTTATCGCCTTAGGGGTGGAATTAATTAAAATCCTTTATTCGGGGATGCCTACGCCATAGTAGCTATATGCATGCATAATCTTAGCCCGATCGGTTTAAAAACAAACTTTCATACAAACTTTCATCGCGTATTGGATCCCCTTAGGGATGGAATTTATCAAAATCCCTTCTAAAGAATGCCTACGTCATAGTAGCTATATGCATGCAAAATCTCAGCCCGATCGGTTTAAAATTGACAAAGTTTCATACAAACTTTCATTCCCTATTTCATCCCCTTAGGGGTGGAATTTATCAAAATCCTTTCTTAGGAGATATCTATGTCATAGTAGCTACATGCATGCAAAATCTCAGCCCGATCGGTTTGAAATTAAAAAAATTTCAGACAAAATTTCATTCCCTATTTCATCCCCTTAGGGGTGGAATTTATTAAAATCCTATCTTAAGGGAAGTCTACGTCATAGTAGCTACATGCATGCAAAATCTTAGCCCGATCGGTTTAAAATTGAGAAACTTTTATACAAACTTTCATCGCTTATTTTATTCCCTTAGGGGTGGAATTTATTAAAACCCTTTCTTAGGGGATGCCTACGTCATAGTAGCTATATGCATGCAAAATCTCAACCTGATCGGTTTAAAATTGACAAAGTTTCATACAAACTTTCATCCCCTATTTTCTCCCTTTGGGGGTGGAATTAATCAAAATCCTTTTTTAGCGGGTGCCTACGTCATAACATCTACCTGCGTGCCAAATTTCAGACCCATCCGTCCAGCGGTTTGAGCTGTGCGTTGATAGATCATACAAACTTTCATCCCGTATTTTATCCCCTTGGGGGTGGAATTAATCAAAATCCTTTCTTAGCGGATGCCTACGTCATAATATCTACCTGCATGCCCAATTTCAGCCCCATCCGTCCAGCGGTTTGGGCTCTGCGTTGATAGATCACTATGTCAGTCAGTCAATCAGTCAGTCAGTCACCTTTGAGTTTTATATATATAGATGTATGTATAGTTCCGATATAACGAAATCTGTGGACACGATAGCGGTCGCATTTCTTAACGGATCGAAATGAAATTTGGTACAAAAATCAATCATCCCAAAATCTCGGTCAAATTCGTTAATGGGCCAAATCGGTAATGCCGTTTGGGCGTGACATCAAATCAAAATGGAAAAAAATTCGTAACTTTTTTACTTCACCCTGTACAAAAAAATGTTAGCAGACTTTTTTGTTTGTCTTAAAGAGACCTACAACTTTTATCTAAAACATTTTTTTCTAAAACGTATACTTTTAATATATTTAATTAATATAAATCTACTGATGCGCCTGGCTTACCAAGGGCAATTTTTTTTATTTCAGGATGTCCTAGTAGGTATAGACATACGAGTATACATACAAATGTACCGAGAACATCTATTGGGGCAGAAGAGGCAATTTATTAATTTGGGATTTAAAGGACTGCAAGTTAGGACGAGTGGGAAAGACGTGGGAAGGTAAGGAGTTCCACAATCTGGAGACCATGGGGATAAAGGAACGATCGAATCAAACCGTTCTCGATGTCTGGCACTGAACAGTATAAGGGTGCATGGAGTTGGCACGTCGCGTTGCTCTGGCTGGTCTACCAAGTGAAGGCACCATAGAGCGGAGTTCTTCTGAGCAAAGTCTCTTTAAGTATCGGTAAAATAGGGAAAGATCTCTGTACTGCATCAAGAATTCTAAGCCTTGACGAAGCCTCCGATCCCCGTGAAGGCGTTGTAAAGAGTAGCTAAGTTGGTGAAGAGAAATATTTCCGTGCTCTCAAAAGAAAGCCTAACTTCTTTCCTGCTGCAGTTGCTATGTATGCAATATATTCTTTCCAGTCCTGGGAGATCGTTATACCAACCAGTGTAATGAAGTCGTCGCCCGCTACTAGTGTCTGATAGTTCATTGTGATGGATGACTCGTATGTTGGCCTCTTGTTGGATAGGCATGTCTTTGTTTTGGAAGCGTTGAAATTAACAAGATTCTTTCTTGCCCATTCGTCTACAATTCTCAAATCTTGATTGAGAGAAGCCGTTGTGGATCTTCTGCCCTCTTCCAGAAAATCTAGGGATATGGGACGGTTGTGCGCTTTGCTACAGTGTAGATTGCTATCATCTGCAAAACACATTTTTCTTGGCCAGAGATGTATTCCAAGTGATGGTTGTGTTGTCTACAGATACAAGCTGTCATTGGCCTCAGGACCGTACTTTTCGGTACCGCTAGAGCTGGCTTTGGACCGTAGAATATTGTGGCTGACTGTGAGCCGTATTAGTTTGACAACGTTATGTTCTGGATATTGAGTTCTACTGGGCATTCATATACTAGTCTGAAGACCACTTAAGTGATCTGTAGAGCACGAATAGTCGCCTAACTATCTGTGCATAGATCAATCCACTTAGATTTATAAGCAAAGTCCGTTTAAGTATCGGTAAAATAGGGAAAGATCAGACACTGCTCTTCAGTGGGACAATGGGGCTAGGTTTTTGGTGATACTGTATTACATCAAGAACTCTGAGCCTTGATGGAGCCGCCGATCTCCATACATGCGAGCAGTATTCAAGATAAGGTCGTATTTGGGCTTTGTATAGAGTAGCTAAGTTGGATAGAGAGAAATATTTTCGTGCTCTAAAAAAAGCCTAACCTCTTTCCTGCTGCAGTTGCTATGGATCGTTCATTGTGATGGATGAGTCGTATGTTTGCTTCTTGTTGGATAGGCAACATGTCTTTGTCTTGGAAGCGTTGAAATTAACAAGATTCTTTTTCTCCACTTGTCCATTTTAGTATCAAAAATAATTATAAATTTCATCAAGAATTTGTTGAAATTTAGACTGGATCAAGACGAGACACACAGTCTAATTACTTCTCGAATAAAGAGGGAATTGTGACGGAACATGAATTCTTATTATTTTTTTTGTCGAATTTTTAATCAGACTAGTAAAGTCTCGGTCTCGTTGTCTCTTATGATGCACTAAAAAGAATTCTAACAGTTTTTAACTGATAAGAAATGTAACTTAGTTGTAAACAGGTTTAACTATTTTCCAACTATAACAGAAAAACATGTTTTTAACAGGTCAAACTTGTTGTGTGTTATATATTCTCGCTGCTTATAAAAAATATATCGAAGTTGGCAAAAAATATTATCAACCGAAACTATATACAGTTAAACTTTTTATAAATTCTTGCAATCGATGTATGTTTTTCATAAAATTGAAAGATGTTATGTTTTATGTGTCAAGTTTTATCAAGATTTAGTGATTAGCTTATAGACTGTAATAGTGATAATAAAAATAAGTGCTATCCGAGGTCAGGTTTCAATATGCTTCGTATAAGTTGAAACTGGGTTAAACCAAATCCAAAATCAGTAAAAAACAGATTGTAGTTACTTATTGTAACCTGAAAAGTAATAGACGATTTAAACTTCTGTTATGAATGGAATGTCAGTTTCATTCTCAGAAGAAGTAAAATGCCCCTGAATTATCCTCGACTAAAACATTTAGTGGAATATATACCTCGCAAATTTAACCTCTTAAGCTACAGGGGCTATGTAGACCTACCGTAGGCTTTTTTGAAAAACATGTAGTTATATCTAATGTTGTCAGGCTTCCTATCACCTATGCTATATGGTTTGGTGAAACAAAACAACGCAACAAGGCAATAATAGAGTTGCAAAGACTCCCTTATATAGAAAACACTGGCGCAATGAGATCATGTTGACTGGCTTTGAAGTTAATTCTAGACTTTCCCTGTACATTAATATGTAGAGAGGGTTGCTTTGCAAATTGCATGTACGTTACCAAGGACTAAGACTTTCGAACTAGCGATCTTACAGCACACCTTGGGATTCTACCCACAGGCATGTCTCCACAATGGCATTTCAAACTAACACTAATTGTTAGTATCAACAAGTGTGAGCTTTAACAAAAAGAAATCGCTCAATTAACAAAAGAAGCCCTCACTCATTATACTGATGCGTATAAAACATCAGAAGGAGTAGGTAGGCTTACAGGTCCAACTGTTAGGTTCTTAATAGCTCTGTGAATCACTTCTACGAACTTCAAGCGGAATTATTAGCAACGGACTCAAAAGTGCATTCAAAAACGCCTTAATTCGGAAATTCGATTGTCGGAAACGAGATTGCAGATAGTCTCGCAAAAGAAGAAGCTGGTCATAATTAAACCTTTCAGTGGTATAGTTTATCAAAAACCACTTGAATAGGCGTGGTCAACGCTCTTTTCGAATTTCATGGGCGTACAGGTGTGAGTCGGGAAGTTAAAAGCAACATTAAATAGATATTTTACTAGGTTCGTTCATATAATGACGTTCTTTCGAGTTTCCCCTGGTAAAATCGTAAAAATAATTCCTATCCAATTGCGTCTAGTTATACTATATCCCAAAATGCAGCATTATGGATGGAGTTTGTATTTGGTAAACTCAGTCTAGCTCATTGGAAAATCACTCCAGACCAATAACAAGCATGTATTTTAATAATGCCTTCTCTGCGGTACTCTAAATTACTTTAAGAGCTTTTGAAACCTGATTTTCGAGTAATCGCAGAAATTCTTACGGGTCGCTGAGGTACAATCTCAGTAAAATGAGCAAAGTAGGCAGTATGCATATAAGAAAAGTCTGAACATATTATCTGTAACCGCATAATACTTAATGACTTGTCAACGACGTACATACCTGGGACAGGTCTTTTTAGACCCTGATCAGGTTACAAACACACCTCCTATGTGAATAATAGATGTGCTGAAAAGTCTTAACTTTATGGATTTATAATTAGATGTAGAGTATATACAAAAGATCGTTAATGTCGCTGTGTAGTAAGGTCACTTATGCCAATTGATCCCACTCATAAACTACAATCTACAAAGTATCAAAAATGAGAGCTATCAGAAGTCAAGTTTTTAAATTTTAGTATGCATGTATTAGTTGAAAATGAGTTAAAACTGTCCCAAAACCAGAAAAAAGCGGAATGTAGTTATTACTTAATGCAACGTGATCAGTTCTTTAAGACCTGCGGCAAAGTTGATTTATGTTGTGTAAGGAAGCAGCACGCTTTTCAAGAAATTTCAATTACTTTTCTGTTTGAATACATGATTTTAATGGTGGGCCTTTATAATGCAAGAGAATCCAATACAATGTTATTTTTTCATTACATCTGTTAGTCTGTATGTCTGTATGTCCGTATGTTCGTATGTGTGTGCACGCTAATCTCAGAAACGGCTTAACCGATTTGGATGCAGTTTTTAGGAATATATTGTGATCGCCTTTACTTAACATTTAGTGTCTTTTTACAAGCTTTTATTTGACTTGCCGTGTTCGTTAGTTTGTACGCGTGAAATATTGGAAGCAAAATTTGCGCCACTTATCGACTTCCAATTGATCTAAAATTTTGCAGAGACATGTAAATTGGGTCACATTGCAATATTATAATGTCAGAAAGCTAATATGATGATAGAGGTGGCCATAGCATCTCAGATATAAAACTACGTACGCCTATCGAGTTTGGGCTCGTTGGAATCTTCCTGCCAAGCTCTCTTCAAATACATAGTATTCAGGGTGTGATGATGAAGATAAAAGTTTGTCACTAGATAAGGAAACCACGTAACCATAAATCGAGTTTGGGCTCGTTGATAAGGTCTTACGCTTTTATAAAACTGCAACCATGTGACGGTACTATAGACTACAATACAATACTCATTACTGATTATTATTATTATAAAATACTAAACTTAATATGTATACTTACGTGACAATCACAATGTGAGACGTCACTATGATACTAAAACATTGGCTCAGATTTTTTTGTATATCTATCTCTTTTTAATGTAGGTACTGAATGTTTAAACGGTATTTAAAGGATTTGTAGTTATCACTAATAACATGTGGTAAATATTCATTCTTACCCGCGCAGGTGTGTAAGAGTGCGCAACTCCAAATTTCACATTTTACTTTTATAATATAAAAACGATTGTTCTCATAAGTGATCGTTCTTAAAATATTGTTAAGTAATAACTAAGGTTCATTAATGATAAAAAATTGTTTCTTAAATACCATTTATTATTATTTAATAGCCTTTATTACCTTAGTTGCGCAGTCTTAGACCACCCTACCTTAACGATTTTCCCAAATTTTCTTCTGCCTCGGTAGCTATATTGTGGAAATATTGACAGCCGCCAGTATTGTAAATAAGACGGCGTCTACTCATTCAACTTCCATTACGCGAAAAAAGCAAGGTAATGGTTTTTTGATTATTAATAAAACGTCCTATAAATTTTGACATTCTTTAATTTTTTAATCAGAAAATTTTAAATAAGTAATAAATAATTTCCTATAATTTTACAAATAATTTATTTTTATCAGAATATGATACGAATACCCTGACTACTTCGGGTCGTGCGAGTGACTTGCGTTTTTATGTAGTCAGCTGACGAGCTCATCAAAAGGAAAGGACGGTTGTGTATGTTTGTATCTTTAAAAAAGCTCCACAATACATAACATTGAAGGTTTTGCATACGACGGTAAAATTTGAATTGATCCGGATTCTGTACGAGTTGCGGTTTTGTTTCCAGTTTCTAGAAGATTCGCTTGCTTTTCCTGATATTTCATGGAAAATATACAAATCCAAATAACTTCGGCACTACTTGCTGTATCTTTGTAACTGGTTTGAATAAAAATGTAGGATTTAGAATTTTTCTTCTTTTACTACTAGTAGTCTGTGATGTATTGAAAGCCGAGACGGTCGTCGCGCATATAAAATGACCACCTGAATTCTTGTAGGATTTTTTTTTCAATCTTCATTTTTTTTTGTATATTATGAATAGTGCGTACCTATATAATATTATCAATCTTATCATGTTTGTTATTACTTGTATAAAATTATTTTTGTTGGGAAATAGGCTTTATTGTGAAATAAAGTACAGCGATAATAAATTTTCCATTATTTAAAACTTTATTGTATCTCTGCACTTATAGATCAGTGAAAATAGCAAAATAAACAACCTTTTCGAGACAACCGTTGCTACAGGTAACTAACGGTTTTTCTCGTCGGTTCTATGCAGTGGAGGATTTCAAAAAATATAGTCAGCATTTTTATCGAATTATCATGTACTGCTTATTTTTTAAATTTTTCTTTCTGGCTTTTGTCCGTGTAAAAACGTCAACTATAATTTAAGATTTATTTCTAGATTTAAGATTTAGTTTTCATACAGATAATAGTATTATACGTTACAAGGTCGGTATTATTACAGTACGAGTTAGTTTACGGACGAGGCGACGTTGGAGCCGAGTCTGGAAATAAAAACGAGTACTGTAATAACACCTAACGACCATGTATCGTATTATATTTTATTTCATCCTACATTATAAATAAATAAATTCATAAAAAATTTAAAAATAGTTGGTAACTTGACTAGTTACGTCAAATTACCTTAACTGTCAGTTACTGTCAAATATTTTAAAATTTTTGTATTAATTGTTAATTCGTGTTTTAAATTAAAATAAAAAGTAAGTAATTAATTATTTTATAGTCATTATAGTGTTTTTAAATGTCAAAAATTAAAAGTAATTGTCTTCCCTTAAATAATCAGAGCACAGTTGCTAGGCAACACATTACAGTACATGATACCGTAATGTTTTACTTACCGGCGCCGAATTGATAATAGGGAAGTTTATTTACTGGACAGGATGAAATAAATTTATTTTTCAGTCCAGTTATCCATTGTCAAAATCGTTAAAAAAATTACTGTGTAACATCTTGGTGTTATCCCAATTTAATTACTCATGTATCACTAAACGAGACAGGTATCGCATCCAAAAAAATGCAAAACTCTTGTTTGTGGCTGATACATAGTATTCGTAGGAATCAACAAATAATTTACAAAATTAAAGAAACAGGTTAGTTAAATATGCGTGCTCCAAGAGATCTTCATTCATTTCATAAAATTCTCCGTACCAAAACCAAAACCATACTTCTATAACAAAATCATATTTTGTACCGATTAACATTAATATTAGGTACAGGAACATGTTTTCCATTCCTCGTCATCACACACAATATAATAAACGATATTTCACACACAACATACTGAATCTCGCCTGGAGCTTTCTAAAATCTATAATGAATGTATATAAATATCTCTGTTGAATAAAGATGATGATTATTATTATTATTTTGTGTCCTCGTAATCCAGTTCTTAAAATAATTGAGCTTCAATAGACAAAAAAAGTGGGAGGTGTCAAGAGACACCCGGATGGAACGAAGTTCCTTCCGATTAATTAGTGAAGGAATTGTAATTTGTAAACACAACAGAGTGTTTATACATACGTAAGCATTTATTATCGTCTGTATAAAAACTCTACTTACCTAACTCTATCAGCAATATCCGGAACTTGTGCAGAAAACACTGTCAGGATACATTATTGTTTTTATTTTCTATTATTTTAATATTTATTATCTACAAAAAACCTGTATAAACTGAACAAAGTCGCGACACTACTACACTGTTCAAAGCAAAATAGAAAAAAAAATAGTAAATCCATTATTTTCAACAGTTCGTTTCTTTTAACAAAAGTGTCCATTTATACAATACCAGAGGATATACATCTACCTAGTATTACTTTTTATTTCAATTTAATTTAAAACAGGAATTAACAATTTAATACAAAATTTTAAAATTAAAATATTTGACAGTAACTGACAGTTAAGGTAATTTGACGTAGGTACCTAACTAGTCAAGTTAAGAACTATTTTTGAAATGTTTATGAATTTATTGATTTATAAAAACAGGATGAAATAAAATATAATACTATTATAGGTACTTATTTTTTTTCTACAGTATTTTCTTTTAATTTAAATTGTTGTCTTTTTAATTGTACTTTTATTAGTATACATTATATTAGGGTTTCTCATTTAAATAAAGATAGGGATATCTATCTGTGAGAGAGAGAGAGAGAGACAACATGCGTGTGTCGTGTCGTGTCGTGACAAATTTTGGTATGAATTTTTTTTGGCTAGCTCCTAGCGTCAGTCGTAACTGTTCGTAACGCCCGAAAGGGAACTTCGTTCCAATAATGCTAAAGCATTAAGTCTATATTGTTACGTTCTAGGGGTTCAAAATAAAATCACTGCTGAACGAAAATGTCTAATTTATTTAAACACTACAAACTAAACGAATTATAACTAAATAACTAAACTAACTATAACACACTAATTTATGTACAACAATTAACTTCGATTTATATTCACTATTTATTTTCACTTCGTAGATCGCTCGAATATTTAGACTATCGTTGTTAACTTTTTTACTTCCCCGTGGGTCGTGGCTCTCCGCTTATATACCAGTTCACGGCTTCCAGAACGTCCTTCGGTAACAATTTCTCGACGCGCGTAGAAAGGAAGGAAGTCTCTCGATCGTTCTGTTCGAGAATAAGCGCGTTGCTTACCAGGAGAGCGACCTGTATCATAACGATAATAAACTTAAACTTCGGATAGTTCTTTGGCCTGTTCTTCATATTCAGAGAATTGCTTACCAAATAATGCCAAAGAACCGTAAATTTGTACCACAGTAGGCTTCACTGAATTTCTTTTTTCGAACTTCTACCATAATGTGGCATTTTGCGATATTACAAAAAGGTTCAGGTCCGATTATGGAAGTTATAGCTCCATCTTTTGCGAGAATACTAACAATTTTGTTTCCTACAATGCTGTATGCCCTGGTACTTTTTTGTGTTTTTTAGCCAGTGGCATTAGAGACTGTTTGCAGTTTCAAGCTGTTTTTGACTCGAACGTGGTAGATTGTTGAACCTTTAAAGCAGCTTGGCTATCGGAATTAATAAATATTCTGACTAAATTAAGGTGTTTTTTAATACACTCTTGAGCACAAAAGTCTATTGCGAAAAGATTTTAGGATTTTTCCCAGGGCTATTGAGAGCTCTACGTTAGGACCTGTACCCTGTACCGGCTGTACCTACTCCTTCTCGTGTTTTCGACCCATCACTGTAATAAGAGGTCTTGTAATATCGCTGAATTTTAGAGACTTAGTCTCTTGGCACTTTCTATAGCAATCCTTTTTACATGTAAATGCAAGCAGGAAAAGTCTCGAAACCCGCCTAGGACATGATCCTATTGCGCCTTGCGCCAGTGATCCCTATACAAGTTTGAACGTATAAAAATACATGTATACAATTTTGTTTCGATAGAGATCTTATTTTAAGGCTATTTTAATAATTTTTAATGTAATTACTTAAAAGTAATCTTATAACGCAATGTCATTCGATTAGTAAAGCTGCACGAACATCAGCATTTTAATTTTAAATTACTAGCAATTATTTTGATTAAGTAGCGTTTATTTATTTTAACAAAAAATATCGTGTGTTTCTAATATGAATTCTGTGAAACCGAAACAAGCATTTAAAGCAAATGTAAACATAGAAAATTAAATAAAAAGAAAACAAACTCAATAGATATTTTGATTTCATTTGGACTTCGTAGAAATACAAGAGGATACTTCTTGAATATTATTTTTAAAACGACGCTGTTATTAAAACACCATAAACTCATTAAAAGTTCTTACTATGAAAACTTGAACTCACTGGTGCTTTAGTTGTAAAGTCTAAAGACTAATTAAGTGAATGCTGGTTTTCGAATTTTAGAAATATCAGGAGTGGCTTCAACAGCTAAAAATTCTATATTTTAATTATTAATCCACACTAGTTATCAAAAGTGTTTAAAATATTTAATTTCTTTAAATGAAGCTCAATGATTACAAAGTAAATATATTTTCCGGGAAATTGCTCGTACCGGCGCCGGCATTTCCGGCTCTTGCCAATTCGACGCCAGATAATTTGACAAAGTGAAAAAGAAAACAATAATTGTTAGTGTATAAAATTCAAAAATTTTCTTTAAATATAGTGCAGTCAGAAGAATAATTTTGATCATTTTACTTTTAGAAGCACACATATGTAAATATCTAGTAACGTAATATGTCTGTTTTTTTACAAAACCAATATACATTTAGGATCTTACAAATTCAGCGTACGCTTACAAGTATTATTATAATAATAACAAAAATTAGTTATTGGCCCATTGTAGTGTTTTAAATTATCTCCTATATCTTCATCCCAATAAATTACATAACCCATCTATAGGCAAACCATATTTCCTTTTATTTATAATTTTTTGCTACTTGTTTTTTTAACCTTAATCCTTATAACTAATTACATGTCGCCTTGATCAGCTCTATTTTATTCCAATCAAAGGATTGTTGCGAACTCATTTGATAAAATTAGTCAATAAGAATCTCTTCTGCGTAATACCTTCTGGATCTGGATCTGGAAATTTGGGGAGCAAACGCCAGCACTGAGGCCACATATGGCCCATTGTGCATTCTTCCGTGTGTAGGAATATCCTCACCTCAGGCTGTCACCAGACCTAAAGATTTAAAATAGGTGATGAGGCTCTCTGACATCAGCTGGTGTAAGCCAGTACCCGCCCAACACGAATCTTCTAATTTCAGAAAAAGCATAGAAGTCATACATTATATGTTCTACTGTTGCCTCTTCTTGTTCGCAGCCTCTGCATAGCGGCGATTCTGCTAATTTTATCCTAAAGCGATGTTGTCGTAATTGGCAGTGACCTGTTAAGATTCCCACAGCTGTTCGGAGATTTTGTCTGGTCAATGCCTTAAATTTTTTTTGCTGTTTCCTCGCCAGGATGAGGTAATAACTCTCTGGCCAGTCTACACTTCGTAGTATTATCCCAGCACTGTATAAAGTTTTAGTGAGAGTGCTGTTTGATAAGATCGACGACAGCGGAAAAAGTTAGCTTGGTAGATGGGCGAGGGCTAACATATTTGTAGCCCGCAGCCCTCCTTGCTAAATTGTTCGCAATGTGGTTGCCTTTAGAGTTCCCATGTTCTTTAATCCAGCTCAGAGTGATTACGTTATTCTGGCTGGCCTCAGTTAGAGTTTGGTGATATTCTAGTACCAAACTTGATGTGATACGTGGTCTATTCTGGGTCAGCAGTGCTTGTCGGCAGTCTGCGTAATACCTTACCAACGATATTTAACAAATACTAGAACTTTCCAGTAAGACCTAGAGAAGTTGACACATAAAAATGTCGTTAGTGTGCATATCGACTGGAAAAAGTCAGTAATTGTGGCGGTTTTTAAAAGCGCGACAAGTTTAATCCAGCTAACTATCGACAAATTAGCCTAATGTGTTTAGCCTGTAAATGAATGGAGAGAATCAGTACTAAGGAGCTTACACACACGGCTTTCTTCGCCCACAGCAAAACGGTTTCCTCCGTGGTCGGTCTAGAATCCAGATAAGGAAAATCCTGTTGACATAATTTATCTTGATTTTAAGAACGTTTTCGATAAAGTCCCATGAGGAGCATTTTGTTGTGAGAGATGCATTGCTGTCTTTTATCTGAGAGATTATGTCATGTCAGAATTGAAAATCAATTATCGTATGAATTTCTGGTAACTAGTGGTGTACTGCAGGGTTCTGTTATCGGTCCTCTGCTCTTTAACTTATATATATCATCGATATGGTGTCAGTGTTTGTGTCCACGGTATCGCTATTTGTAGATGACTCCAAGTTCTTTTCTAATCCACTATTACATTATAAAGAAGTGATTAATGATCTGAGTAGAATTGAGCAGTGGTATGCTACTTGGATTTAAAAACTCAGTATACAAAAATGTAACTTTCTTCATCTAGGATACAATAACCCACGTATGAGCTACTACATCAATGGTGTAAATATTACCAGGTTAACCGAGTATTGTACATGGTTAGACAATCTTTCAAAAATTTCTCGAAACTATAAAGTATTATTACAGAAAACTGTAACATTGTCGTATTTAATACAGCGTGTTATCAATAGATATCAAAAAAGAATATTATTATTCTAACGCTTTACAAGCTTTGAAAAACATTATCAAAGACAATGACCACTCAACTAAAAAGAAACAACTACTTCCCGGGCTATATGTCCCGACGGATATTGGATTACACTTCAAAGTCAAACAGGGTTGGCATATCTAATATTCTTTTTTGATATCCATTTCAAAAATTTATCTCCACAATTGTTAGCTACTATTTTCAAAACCTACATCCGTCCCATCTTTGAGTATGCTGCACCAATCAGGAACCCTTACAGACACTCTTCCTCTTGAGCTAGTTCAAATGTGAATTTCCAGACTTTCTCCAGCAATTTGTTATCTCCAGGATGAACAACGTCTCCATATCTTCAGATTATGTAGCATCCAAAAAGGGAGACTTCTAATCTACAGTCAAGTATATACAATGTGATATAGCACGCGCACTACTTTATCATGTTGCTGACGCGAATCCATAAAATTTTTCCTTACTGAAAATCGTGTAATGCGCCTATTGAAGTTATCACAATAAAAAAGTTATAAATGTTGAATGCTGCATAATGCGTTTTCAAAAATAAACTATAATTTATAAGCTCTCAGTAAAATTAAATGTATTTTCAAATGCCAAAATTAGAATTTTATTTGGATATAAAATTACTTAAACTCATAAAATTGCCTGTAAAATATTATACAAATATTAAACTTCAATTTATCAGTCCTATAAAATACTTTTATTTCCTTTTATCAAACAATCCCGCCCAGGTCTACAATTTTTATGTTGAGAACATAATGGCTTTTATTTTGATAATGACTCAAGATTAACAAACAAGTTATTTTTAACGTGATTTGTTTAGAATTAATTCGAGATTATTACTTGTTATCAACAATACAATACAATATAAATTTTATAAATATACTATGAAAAATATTTTATTTATAAAAATATAATGTTTCTTATCGTTCGCTGGGACAGGATTTTTTGCATGGGAGTAAATTAATCTCATCGTCACGCGACTCTTTGATACATCACTATAAAAAGCGAAGGAGGTGATTGAGAGGGAAAGAAGAATGGGTAAGAGAAGGGATGAGGTATATGCATGAAAACGTTTGTAACCTCTTTTTATCGGAAGGTGGTAAATACTCGTTTGAAAAGGTTAACTAGTGCGAACGGCACTCAGTTGGTCGGTGAAGAGCGAGCGTGGATTTGACCGAGCTAGATGACAAAATTTTGAAAAGACAAGAAAAATATATTTAACAGAATAATAAAAGTTAAAAGGGACAAAAGAGAGAAAAAGAAAGAAATGAAAGAGAAAGGAAAATGGCCGCCACTTATGTTTTTTATCCTGAGGATGGGGAAAAATAAGAAATCCAGGTAGAATAAGAAAGATATATAAACTAGATAAGATAACCCGGTGGATATTCTTCCTAGAGTTAAAATTACACACTTTTATTTATAAAACTAATAAGATAATTATACTTACACTTTTCTTTACTTATCCTAATGGTTAGAGTTCCAACTTGCAGGATAAAGATATTTTGATAAATCCAAATTTAGTTACTTTAATAAAATATATAGGTACTAGATAAACTGAAAATATTGATCAGAGTAACATGCTTTAGCTAGGAAAAGAAAAATATCTATTTAAACAATAAACAATATTTGGTTCAATAATAAATTGGACAAACAAAAATAAAATAAAAAAGATAGATATCTATGTTAGAAACATTAAATACTCATTACCAATCACCTTTGTGATTAGTCCAAAAACATATCTTTCATTACACTTAAAATAACAGCTAAGTATATTATTTTGTTATTTCTGTGTATTCTGTGAAGCGAAAAATAAAACAAATGAAATGTAGACAAAATTATTAAAATTAACCTATTGCTTTTTGTATTAACTCGAGTTAAAAGAGTACTAACATATAAAGGTATAGATCTTCAATAAATAGGTACGAGATACAGGTAAAAGAATACAAGTAGAAAATTTTACAGATAAGAGATACCAAAAATTATAAGTAACAAAGATACAGATAAGAAATACAAGAGAAAAACCACATCCCGGTTAATTTCAGTCCGGCACTGCAATTTTTATTGCTGACGATATGTCGTTATGGTAATTACAATTAAGATTAAATTTTCCAGAGAAATAAACAGTACTCTCATATTCGATAAAGGTATAAAAAAATTGCAAAAACTTACGTTAGCTTCTAAATCTTTCTAAGATAGCTTGGAGATCAGATCGCTTCATTCTCTCGGTAAAAGATCGGTACGATAGGATATAATCTAGACTCCACTCTGGTCTAGATTAATAGGTATTTAGAGAATAAACCATAAACTTACTCTTCATAGCTGTCGATCAAAGATATACTGTAATTCTGGCTAATTTGCCGCCATTATTACACTATATATGAAGTAATCTTAAAGATAGCACTGTCTGGAAATCTTCAGATAAACCTTCAGGTAGAAAAAAAGATAATAGGCACTAGAAACACTTAATTGCTTTGTAATTTTTAAGATAAAATAAGAAAAACCGGGAAAACTGAAACTAGGTAGCACGAGTGTTAATAGCTACCCAGCTCCCTATCAAATAAATCCGTTAGAACCAAAAAGCCGCGTAAGATACCCCGACGAAGATCACCTGATTTTTAACGCAATCACTGATTGGTCAAAAAAAATCGATAACTTCGCTTTGAAAAATTCGTTAGATTTCAAGTACACGAATGTTCTCTTTTGTCACGTAGGCAAATATTTCCGTTATATCTTGGATATGATAATATGTTACGAGTACAGGGTAGGCCTAGATAAAAACAGATTGTAAAAAAAAGAATTTTAATTAACAGGGTTTTTTAAAAACGCTACACGTTTAACTGTATAATGTATATAACCGTTATCCGTTTACTTATTATTACTTTGTATATGTGATATACAAAATAAAACTGTACGGATTTTTTATCCAGCAATGTATTTTTATACAAATAATCTATTTTCAAATATTAAAGTTTTGAATGATAAAAATTGAGGGAATTTTCCAACATAAGGAAAACCTATATTTGAAAAATACAAAAGAGAGTTTTGTTAAAAAAGTAGGTAAATCTTCTTAATGAAAATCTAATAGATTTAATTAGAAAACCGCGTCGACGTCCTACCCATAAGAAAACCATTCAATCGATGGTTTTATTAACTCGGTAAATTAATTTAGTACAAGCTTCAACTCAATCTACCTAATTAACAATGGAAACTTTGGTTCAGGAAGCTTATTCAAAATTTGATGCACAAGATAACTTTATTCTATTTAATAAACTTTGTTAATCTTCAAGTATTCTGAATAATCAAACCAATTGATTTCAACTTAGATTTAGTTTCTGTTCTGTTCTTTTAGTGTGCTCGGGGCAACCGAACTTTCGGTGAAAGCATATACTTACAAAAGGTGTTGATCTTGAATCTTACTATCGATGAAGTTTATGAATATTGCTAGACTAAATAAATATTAAGTACCTGCTTTATACTTTGTATATTATTATGTTTCCCTGAAAATAGGTAATATAATATTACTTACAGCAAAAATCTCTTAGGATAAATTTGATCGTTCTATTTTTTTTAGAAAACAGGTATGTTTTAATGTTGTTTTGTTACACTCCTATAAATGATGTATGTGTTTAAAAAATTCAATGAATGCCTAGAGGGTAATGTACGTTAATTTGTTTGGATATCTAGATACAGATATTTGGTAGATGGCGTTGTATTTCGATTGCTAAAAAACTAAAATAAAATATATAAATAGTCGAAAAAAATAAAAAAAAAATACTTACTAAATTAAGTAGGTACTCTGACGCCACTGTAAGGTGGCGGAGGTAATAATTTATATATAAACAAGTAATTCTTATTAACCCTACCGTAAGGTGGCTCAGTTCATATCTCATATATTCCAACAAGCAATTCTTACTTAATTAAGTATCCTGACGCCACCGTTAGGTGGCGCAAATTATAGCTCATATAATTAAACGAACAAATATTCCTTAACGAAGTACTATGACGTGATTTTTCCTTATAAATATCTTTCAACATTTTGGAAAAACTAAGAAGAAGTTTAAGATCAAATATGTCTAATATATTACAAACATAAAAAATGTAAATCCGTAGATAAGTGCAATTTGTCTAACACTGTCATTTGTTGTCTGATGAAATGCAATAAAAAGTCCCATTTGTTGCAGACTTGAAATGTACCCAACGGTATATAAATACTGACCAACAGCGGTGTTTTCGTCAAAATGAAATTCCCGTCGAAAAATAATATTTATGGAAGTGGCCAGACGGTACATTTGGTCGCCACTGGCCGGGAAATCCGGAAAAACACAGCAGTGGGTTGGGAGTCCAAAGTATGGAACGCTATCTTATACTGGAAAATACTGACTCTCATATTTGATGTGCCGGAAAGAAATACATTAAAGATCAGGAGAGCAGTTAAATATAAAACAAGACAATAATGAGTTGCAACAGAATTATTATAAAGATAAATAAAAGCATCGAGGAAAACAGTGATAACAAGAAATGAACTAGAAACATAAGTTAAAATCATAACAGTGAACAGAAAATAAAAAGATCTAAAGAAAATAGAATGCTTAGTAAATAAGCATTTAAAAAAAAGCTGAGATTGGAATAAAAGTTAAAAAAAAATATTAGTATGAAATTCGTAAGAAAATATAAAATAAGACATGTCTAACACAGACGAAAAGGTGAATTGGAATGATAACATGACATGAAATAATAAATGACCCATTACTTACTTTAAAAATATTATAGAAAATAATAAGATTAACAAAATAAAGAACTTAAAAGGATATTATTTGAAATCTAATGTAAATTTTTAAAGACGAAATTAAATCTAGACAAATTTAAAAAAACATTGAAAACAAAAAACAAAGTAATATGCGGTATCGCATATAATTCAATGTGAAAATAGTCTTGCTTAAGTATATAAAAATGGAGAGTTAAAAAATATAAGAATAGAAATTTAAATACTCTCCCACTCTGCTATTACTGCATCTAAAAGTTGATTATGGTTTACACGTGAGAGCCTATGACAGCAAACTTTTTTTTAAGAACGTCCCATAGGTGTTCTATGGGATTTAAGTCCGGACTGTTGGCTGGCCATTCCATTAACTCAAGATCGATTGCATTTAGGTAGTTAACCACTAGCCTAGTCACGTGGGGACGAGCATTATCTTACATGAATACACAATTCGGCTTTATGGCCTAATATGTTTAAGAACGATAATCCGCATTTATATTTCTCATGCAGATAGGAACCAACTCTGTGCGGAAATTAATACTGATTCCTTCCCAAAACATCACAGTGTCTTTACCAAATGAAATCCGAACATTTTAAGTTAATCCTAGTCTCGACAGTTTTGATGGTTGAGAGCGAAAAGTGGTCTTGCAACTTTGTGTTCTCTGGTCAACACAGTTCTTTTTCACTGGTCTTTTTCTGTCTAATTTAGTTTTATATATCAGTACATTTCGAGTAATAGCTAACTCATTTCTTAACATTCTACCAGTAATTGTAATGTTTCGAAGAACAGACACACATGAAAAGCACTCATCTCTTGCATCTGGAGACCTTTTGCTCCCTTTTCCTGGTCAGCGATTATAAGATACTGTCTGGTTGTAGTAGTTTTTAACTAAGTATACTACTTATAGTGGAATGATTTTTACGTAACAATATAGCTAAATAACGCATAAATTATCCTTCTGTCAGTAAAGTTGATGCCTTTACCGTGTCCTCTAAATCTCCACTTCCACACCTTCTAACAAATGAGATCTTTTGCTAACAACAATTTTTGTTAACGACAATGTGATTAAATTTTGTCCAGGAGTTTATATATATACATATATATATATATATATATATATATATATATATATATATATATATATATATATATATACAATTGTAACCAGTAAAGCCGATCAATTGTTTTGTGGAAAATCCATCAACGAAATAGGTGCACGTTTAGTGAAAATGTATGTGAGTCATTTTTTCTTCGATTCCCCACGGGATTTCTTAAAAGAAAGTCTAACTTTTCAATAAGATGGAAAACCGAAAGAATCGTATTATTTTCTCAGGGTTCTCCCTTTATCTCCGCATTTTTCATGTAATATAACAGTGAAATATAAGATGGGTCTGGGATATGTTGAATAAATACTGAGATGGTTTTTTTAGTAGTAGATATATAGTTGATGGTTGGCAAATCAATAATATTAGCTACTATTCTATTTTATATTCTATAATTTCGTTAGTTTTTTTTGAGTATATATCCTTTTTTTTTACAATTTTTATGTTTAATAACTGTTTAACTAGTTAGAGATTTTAGAGATTTTTTAAAACTGTTTAAAAAGTTTTTTATCATCTTGAAAATTTGAAAATATTTGGAATATAAGTAGATTTACCTTAAAATATTTAAAATTACTTCTGACGCGCTAGATACAGTCTTATGCAGGACTAAATAAATGAGAAATAATTTTACGTTTTTTTTAAGGGAAGCACAAAATGCCTACTGACGCTTTATATAGACAAGACTAGAAGAATCACTCTCGCTGAAACTGGTTCTATGCCACCGAAACTCTCGGTCCGCAATTCGATCTGAATTGTTGTAGCTCATCAGCAGCGTTGCCAACTTAAAATTTCCGAAATTAGCTGGATACAAAAATACATTAAGTAGAAACCTTAAAATTAAAAAAGTTGTTTATTTATTAAAAAAATATAAGTTTAAATTAAGTTAAAAAATGGTAAATATCGGTCGACAAATTGGAGCGAAAGGTGGTACAAAGAACTTCAAAGGCGGTGGACAAAGTCCTACTATTCTTGTTTATATACGGTGACAATGATTTGTATTTTGTGTAAATCTGAAGTTCAGTTTTTTTTTTGTTGGGTTTGGAAGTTCAGTAGTTACAAAACAGTAGCTCTTTTAAAGAAAGGAACTATTTAATCTGTATTCAAAATTCTGTGATGATATTTCTAATATAAATGTTATTTGTTTCAGGTAAGATTCTGGGCTATGTTGGAAAAAATATAAGTAAGTAGGTTTTTTGCAATTTACAATGTATATTTAAAAATTATATTTAAATGAAATATTATATTTCATTACTAGTAAGGAATAGAGTAGGTATATTCAATGCAAGTGAAAAAGTTTACCATACAAGCTAAGATAAAGAAGGATGGTGTATTTTATACAAGTTGTATATCATATTTTTCTTCCATTGCTACTTTTTTCTTTTCTTTCTGTCTTTTTTCATTTTTTTGAAGAAAAACTTCTTTGGGTGCGACTAGGGGTAACTTAGTAATTCTAACGGACATGACGTCATATTCTAATGTAACGCAAAAAAGCTGATACAAAAAACCTAACACGATTCCGCCTACCTACTATATTAAATAAAAGTTAAATCTGTAATTGTAAATATAGGCAACATAATATACATATTTTGCTGACCTGTCAAATTGAGAGCTTGTCAACCAAAATACATTGTTGGTGAATAGTTGTACGGTTAAAATTTGTGTATAAAGTGTTTGTTTTATATATGAATAAACAAAATGGATTTATTAATGAAGAAAGTGATGAAAAAATATTGAATGAAAATGAGTGAGTACTCTATATGCATACATTTTATTTTTCTGTGACCGTTTAAAAAATTAATGTTGAAATCTCCACAAAGAATAAAAGATATTAAGTTATTTGTACAGAAAATTAATGCACTATAAAGTCTATCTATAAATGTATTGAAATTTCCAGATGGGGATCTATAAATATTTAATATACAACAGGTGGTTTGAAGTGTTTTAAAAGAGATACTGGAGATTTCAATATCTACTTCAAGTGATAAATAACTCAAAAAATCGTGTTTTATAATTTCTATGGCAGATTTTGTCAAAATTAGTACACCTCCATGTGATTTATTAGTTCTATTGAAGTAACAGTAACAGAGTAATTATTAAATCGTATGTAGCCGATATTGTCATTATTGGACCATATGTCTGGTCCATATTGCTTTAAAATTAGGTCTATTCTATTAGTTTTGTTAGAAATTGATTGACAGTTAACATTTAAAATACGGAAGAAATTATCAGATTTCTCATGATTTTCACACACACAGTTCTTTATGTTTCTACTGACTTCCTTGCGATACGTACGTCAAAACTTTTGATTAGTTAACCTAACCTAACCTAACCGTTAATTTCTGTCAAAAATTTTTAAAACGTGAAAGTGAAATTAATGAATTTTAGATAAATTACAAAACAAAATAGTTGTCACTTGAATAAAATGGCGGATTCTCAAGAATATTTTACTCTTTCATCAATAAATAATAATAATAAACGAAAAAATCAAAAACCTGTAGCTACTTGTTAATAAACATATTTTGAATTTGAATTTATTTTGCGATGATACGGACGTCAAATAAGTTTTACTTCAATCGCGCGTAAAGGTTACACGCACACTCTTTTTTTTATTTTTTCTGTTTTAATACTCCGTCTTTTGATTTAACCACATTTTTTATTTTATTTGTGTTTGATTTTCGACAATTTTCCTTTTATTTCCACATTTTCTCGGGATATTCAACAATATGTTACGATTTTACACATTTTTTTAGGATTCCTAACAATTTTTGACGATTGTAAATAATTTTTTACAATTGTTTTCAACCTTTCTTTTATAATTTTCATTATATAAACTATATTTAACAACTTTTCGATATTGTCAATAATTTTCAACAATTGTACTCGTTTTTCCAGATTTCTTTATGATTTTCGACATTTTTTCTATTTTAAAAAACTTTAAAATTGTTAATAATTTTTTACGATTTCAACAACTTTTCAACGTTTTTTTAAAAATTTTTTCAAAACTCATCACGTTTTTTAACATTTTATCAGGATTTTCAACAATGCTTCATGATATTCAACAATTTTTTAAGATTATTATCAATGTTTTACGATTTCCAACAATATTTCTGGTTTTTCAACAATTTTTCAAGAGTTCCTTCTATTTTTTATGATTTTTAACAGTTTTTTAATACCACCAACAATATTTTTAAAACCCATTATTTTATGCGGATAAAAATAAATCCAAATAATCTATCTAGATGTATAATTTAGAAATAACAATTATGCGCCATCTACCAAGTTTCTCCGCAATTTAGATGTTAAGCAATGGTAAAGATGTGTTTTTAATAAATTAACTTACACTGCTATCATTAAATCGTTAAAAAAAACAGATTCTTTTTACTCTTAAAGAGTTTTGATTGTAGTTCGGGGCAAATATTTTTTTTGGTCCTCCGTCCAGAAACAATACTATTAATTACTTCAAAATCGTCCGGAAAATGACATTTTCCGGCCTAGGCCGGCAAAGTAGCTTTTAGATTATCTAAAGAGATGGCGCTATGAGTCATCAAATATACATAATGAATAATACAAATGTCAATAAACATCTAATCTTGTATGTCATAAAGTAAAAAGTTTTTGAACTTTTAAAAATATTAAAAATTAGTCGGACCAAAAAATAGTGTGTGTTACACGTCCGGAAAACGTTTTGCAAGTGCTCGTATTGTTTCGCCTCGGTGCTACGCACCTCGGCTACACAACTTTACTCGCACTTGTAAAATGTCATTTTCCGTCCTTGTGTCACAAATAACTATTGTTCATATTTTATTTTATTGCAAAAAAAATTAGAACGGATTCTAGTTTTTTCTTATTTTTACTAGCTTCTGAGGTAGTCGCATTATTTATATATTTTTTTAAAATTTAGTTATTACTTAATTTGTACCAGAAATTTATTAAACATGACCAAAAAAAAAAAATAAATAATAAAAGCAAATACCTTAAACTAATGTAGTTAAAAAAATAATATTTATTTATACTTTCTTTTGATGAAAAAACAACATTCAAAATATTTTACTCTGAAATGTTTGATTTTCTAGGTCGCTCAAATATTACGTTTTCCTTTACACATCGCGTTATATTTGTTTTTCGTAGTTAAACAAATAAATTTGGTTTATTTAAGTGTCTTTTTTTTTGTCTAAATATATCATCAAATTAATTTTAAAAAAATATGGAGAAAGGTTGTCACGTCATTTTTTATTAATACACAATATAAGTTATTATTCACAATAACCAGTTGAGGTCAATGGGTTGTCAGTTTCCACGTGCAAATTATGCCCAGCTCAGCCGTAGATGGAGAGTAACAAAAGTTATGGAAATAAACTTTTTAAAGATAAAGTAAAAAAAGAGATTTCAATTAGGTAAGCTAAATAAAAAAACTACAGTTCTAGATCTGAATCCCTTAAGATAAGATAAAGTCACATAAGTTAATTATATTAAATTTTACTAAAAACAGATATTAACTACTTGAAGTTAACTGCGAAAATGCCTTTCTGATCCGGACGTGGTCGATGGTCGATAAATGGATCTGTCATTCGCGATTGCGGTCAGTAAATGACGGTAGTCCTAGATGTTAGTACCTATAAATGACAGCAGTTCCAATTCGAGTACTAAATGCAATGTCAATTTTTTAATTAAGTATTTTAGTTCTACTTGTTTAACATGTTCAATGGAACTTGTCCTTGTAGCTTAATTAGCCCCTTAAAGGTTAAATTGGCGTTGGGCGCCAACTTTGTAACCTTAAAATTACCCTAGGCTAGCTCCTGAGGGTCGTGGCTTCCTTCTGAGTTTTATTTAACTTCCTCCAAACATTAATTAAAGGGCGCCAAGTACAGACACACATATAAAATTCGAAAAATCAGTTTTAAAATGGTTTATTATTTTAATTATGTTTAGTAAAATAAATTAATAAAATGAATTAATTAATTCTCTTATCTTTGAGGATTTTCGATGGCTTCTGACGGAGATTCGATAACTTGTGGAACGGAATTGTAAGATGGATGGAGTTCCTTCCAAGGGACAACCTGTCGGATTTTCGTACGATGTGGAAAGGAACCGCAAACGGTTTTGAACACCCTTCAAGGGACTTCCTGTCGAATTTTCGTTAATGGAGGAACGGAACTGCAAACGGTTTTGAACACTCTTCAAGGGACTTCCTGTCGGATTTTCGTACGACGTGGACCGGAACTGCAATCGGAATGAATTTCCCTTCAAGGGACTTCTTGTCGAATTTTCGTTAATGGAGGAACGGAACTGCAAAATGGCGTCGGCTTCAACTGATTGTCGACTGACTGCGTAATTTCTCATATGTTTTTAGCTGGTCCTTAATAGGGCCCTTCTTATAGTTGGCAATAACCCTATTAATAAAATTGGAATCAAAACTCCGACTTTCAAATAATATTTATTGAACACAATCGCTACACGTCTCTCCAAATTTCGAGGAAAAATTAATTACCTTTCATGTTTAAATATTATAATACCACAAAAACTAACCTTGAACAATAGCAATTGTATTCGAAAATTTAAATGTTAGTAAAATACATAAAATATTATATTCACCGCATTTTGGATTATTTTTAACTAATAAAATTAAAACCAAGGCAAAATGGTACTTACCAGAACAAAAGGGCGAAGGTAGTCGGAAATAACTCTGAATTTAATCAAATTCACCGATAAAATGAACGAATTTAAATCAAAAACTCTCGAAGAGACATATTCTCTCCTTCCCAACTAGCAATCCCCTCTCGTATCAGCGCGATGACAATAGATAATATAATAGTATATTGTAATACAAGTGTTACAATGACAGGTTTCGTAGTACGAGTACAGATTGTGAAACGAACCGCGAAGCGGTGAGTTTCGCAAAGAACGAGTACTACAAACCGTCATTGTAATTCGAGTGTTACATACTATTTTTTATAATGAACTGTTAAAAGTATAAAATAAATAAATAAAATGAGAGTTTTTCGAAATATTTATTTATGTTGGCGATCTTGACACTTTTGACACTTGACAGTTTTAATGATTTTAAATTTGAATATTTGAATAAAATATTCTAAATTTTGCAATATCGCTGATAATGTAGTTAATACAACATAATTCTTGATTTACTACCTGAACTCTTTCATCTTTCGTTGATAATCAGTGCAGTGCAACCAATTGTGTAAAACAAAAAGTTACCAAAAACAGTGTTACAATGAATCTATTTCGATACTGTTTTTAGTGTCGAAATAGAAACTTTGTGAACGTGAATTATAAAAAAATATTTATAGTCCGGATGGTATGCTCGAAAACGAACGTTACAAACGTTACATCCTGTTTTGATTGATACTTTCTATCAACTTTATCACAGCTGCACTTAGTTTTGGAGTTTAGATCATTCTCACTCTCATTCAAAAAATTATTGTCCTGATTTTCAGTTTCTGGTATAAACCCCATATTGATCGAAATTAATGAATAATATAAAATAACAGTTATTATAAAGAAAAAAACAATAACTAAAATAATAAAAAAAATAAATCATATGAAGAAGAATAAATATCAACACTAAATAACAGAAATTTTTCGAAAGCACCGGTCGACCACAATAGTCTGAGAATCGAAGAATTTGTGTATCCATAAACATATAAAACTCAAACCTGTAAATATCAAAATCAGATAATATAGATAATATAATACAATGGAAGCGATAACCAGCCGTCGTTAAGCACTTACTATAAGATTAGATAGTTCAATCCACACAAACTTTGAACGAATTATAATTTGAGGGATACTTGTAGATGTCTAAATCATATTTCGAATTTCCTATATATTTACCCTATTACTAGGTACTTTAGTGGTTACTTGTTACTGTAAACTCCTTTATAAGTGAAGTATTTTAATCTTAAAACATGGGTAGGCTAATCAGTGTGAGACAAAAAATCTATACGATCAGATTTATATATTAAAAGCCATGTTTTAAAGCTATTGATGTGAGTTTATGCTCCATTTTGAACTAGTCCTAGTAAAAATTTAATTTATATAAACTATTATTTCAAATAACAAATTATGTATTCAATTATCGTTGAATTTCCAAACCAAAAGAATTATTTCTATAAAAATAAGGAACAAATATTGCTTACAAGAATCGTGTTTATAACTTTACAGCCAAACTGAGTTAATATTTAAGAGAGATTTTATTAACTGTATATCTGACCCAGCTTTTGGTACCCCACAGGCACTAGAAAATGTATTAAAGGGTATTAAGGGCGCTATCGAGAGACAGGGCGTGTATATGTAACCTATAAATAAATATAACGTCTTTCACTGCTGGTAGCAAAGTAATCAAACTCCAGTGATATCCATTTCACAATTTGGCTGAGGATGTTTGAAAGGAAAACGAAAAGAAGTAGAAGAATTCATTCCATTGCTCCATTTTCCACAAAAAGTTGTACGTAACGTGAGACGAGTGTCTGTTCGCATTTTTCAAAGTAAATAAGAAATAGATTTTGTGGAAGATGATGTAAGCTATTACATTTAGATGAAATAAGTGCAATATATTTGTAAGGGAGTTTGCATTTATTTTATAATACGTGTTACTTCACTAGAGCCAGGATTATAAGTAATACAAAATGCATATATCAAAATATATATTCTTTAACATATTTTTTTAGATTGGTACAATTTTTAAGCGATACTCTAATTTTTTAACACAAAGAAATATTTTTCGTGTTTCTTTGTAAAATAGTGGATTACATAAATCTCCTCCTCTCGTGAAGAAAATCTTTATCCTTGAAGCCAAATTTTTAGGTTAAGAAAAAGGAAAAGTCACTAAAGGTCAGATCTGGAGAATATATTCCATGTTCGAAAAATTCTAAGTGCATTGCATGGAGATAACTGACTAACTTTTTTACAAATTTGTGTATTTATTTTAAGTCAGAATGTTTTCCGTTTTTGTTTTACGGTTTTAAAAATAATCACTGAACAAAATTCCGTGACTATTCTAAAAAACAGACGCCATCACCTTTTCTTTAACAATTCTTTCATCTCAAGTTTTATTTACAGTTATAAATCTGATTCGTTTTGCTTAAACTGCTCCAAAAGACTTTTGGGATGTATATTCAAAGGTTTTTAAACAAAGGGGGCATCTAGCACTTAGCAATTTTACGCTAGTCTAATTCTCCGGTCAATATATATAACAAACGTCTTCTTTGAATATGCCCATAGCTTTTAATATGTCTTTTAACTTTATTTGTACCCCTGTAATGGGGGCTTTAATAATACCATTACCGTGTCATTTATCAGACGGTAGGTAAAAGTCCTACCACCGGCCTCTGATGCCAGGAACAACAGAGTGAAGAGAGTCTTGCTTGCTGATAAATACAGTTGTAAACGGACGAAATCCAGGGCCTCTTCTGATTGTGGTGAGCAAAGCAATCTCGCGAAAACCTGTCGGGTGTTGATAAGTCAGTGGTTAAAAAGAATTGCTTACTGATATGGGGACTCACCTTATCCGCTGGGTGTGCGATGACAGCGGCACCTTGCGTTTACAATTACGGCGGACTTTGATATATCAAATGGCTAACTGTCATTACGAAAAGTAAGTAAACAAATAATTATTTTCAATGAAACATCGTAATTTATTAGTTTTCTACCCAAATGTATTGATCATATAAATCTATAGCGTCGATAATAATATTTATCTTTTTTATTTTCCGTCTAAAATGTCAGTCAAAATCATTAAATTTTAGGTAGTATAGATGGGCTTTATCACGGCGGACTTCATGTGAAGTAATTAAAAAAATAAATAAATGTAATCGATTATCGCATTATAGATGATAATAATATGATTATAATGCCGTTAATAATGCAGACGTTTTGTGTATTTTCAGTTAAACATGGCCAAATTAATAATTAAAACTGTTTTTCAAGCAATCACTCACGACATAACTTTCCAACCTCAAACAACCAACAAAGGTAAAGAATTAGTTTTGGCTTAACATGTGCAAGACGTAAAAATAAAACGTGATGCTTCCTACAACATAGGTATCTACTAAATATAGCAAATATTTAAAATGTTGCTTTTTAAGTTAGCTTATTAGCTTTTTCCTCTTGATAGCGATTATCCACTACTTCACACGTTGTTCTCGTTTCCAACTTTTTGTGAATTTTTATAGAATTTCTGATCACTATTTTTGCCATTGTTGTTGCAGTTGACTGTACAGCAGGTTTCGTGACAAAGGTTTATTTACTTTTTAAATCGACGCATGGATAAGTGAAATCCATGTAAAATCCTTAGTAAAAAGTGATTAATCGTCCGCCGTAAGTTCCTTTTTTAGCCACGGTGAGCACTGCGATCGATTCGTGGTTCTCCCACCCTATCCTTCGCACCCAACGGATACAGCTGGCCAAGTAGATCGAAACCCCTTAAGAAGCCAGTGGTAGAACAGCGTGAGCTGAAGGCTTCGCATAGTGTAGACGGTACATAGTGAGACTAAAAAGTTGCTTAGTCTCTATTTATAATCTACAATATTCATTTGACAGACTTTCAGTACGATTTGGTGAACTTTTTTGACGTAAGTGCTCGTTTTTAGCCTTTCTTAAAAAATATGATGAGCCAATCTGGTACGTCCACTGTTAAATTCAGCTAACCAAAATTTCACGGTTAGGGGAGTCTCCATATTCAACTAAATCTTTAGTTTGCATGTGCGTGTTGCCTTTTAAAAAAATTTATTGTTATCTCGCTACTCAATTTTTTCATTTTTTTTAAACCCATACAACAATTCACCTATATAAATGTTTATCAAACAAGAAGTGACCAGGTAAAATGACTGAACCTTTAGTAATTTTTTTTCACAGATATGCCAAACATTCTACAACTAGTTGAAAAGTAGCCAATTTCATATTTAAGTCGGAAACTTTTCCGACAACTCTTGTAAATAAATATTTATGATTTTGTGGAAAAACTTTCCCTACATCGTACTTGGATGTATTTTTTAATTTTTTTATGTTTTTATTCCAGTTTTTTACCAATTTCTGTTTATTTCTTTTTTCTTCTGATCATCTTGGACATTTTGAGGATTTTGTTAATTTTCGAAAATTGTTTTTTTCGATTTTACAATGTTTATAGTTAATATAGATGACGTGATTTTTCCAATTAAAAGAACGATCACAATTTATTTTAAAACTAGGTGGCGTGTTAATTGTTGTATAAAAATTTCTCCCCTCACCCCGTAAGGGGTGGGAGGAGAAATTTTTATACACCAGATGTTAAGTTAAAAGAAAACAAATACATCTGTGAAAACCGCATTCGAATCGGATCAGTAGTTATTATGTGATGCGCGCACAAACATATAGATAGACGATGTACAAAAAAAATAACCACATTTTTGGGTTCTCTATCTATGTACCCGCGACGTTGTTGTATAAAAAATTCTCCCTCCCCACACCGTAAAAGTGGTGTTGGAGAAATTTTTATACACCAGATGTTAAGTTAAAAGAAGACAAATACATATGTGAAAACCGCAATCGAATCGGATCAATAGTTTTATGTGATGCGCGCACAAACATATAGATAGACAGACAGACGTACAGCAAAAAATCTTACCACATTTTTGGGTTCTATATCGATGTACACGCGACGTCGTTCGCGTGACGTATAGATTGTTGTATAAAAATTTCTCCCCCCACACCGTAAAAGTGGTTTTCCCAACATTTCCCTTCACTGCTCTGCTCCTATTGATTGTAGCGTGATGTAAAGTATCCTATAACCATCTCAGGAGTATGAAAAATAATTGTACCCAGTTTCGTTAAAATCCGTCGAGTAGTTTTTGTTTCTATAACGGTTATACATACAGACAGACAGACACACAAAAATTTTACTGATTTCATTTTTGGCATCAGTATCGATCCCTAATCACCCCCTGATAGTTATTTTGGAAATATATTTCATGTACAGAATTGACCTCTCTACAGATTTATTATAAGTATAGATATAGATAAGACTACGGGTTTACAACATGGCTCTGCAAGTGTATTGTTTGTTTGGTAGACAAATTGAGACCTAATTTTAAAATAAACTGTGATAATTTTTTTACTTAGGAAAATTACGTCTATGATTTATTTTACATTACCATAAACCTTTGTATAACTCGATAGGAAACGGATTTACAGACTTAAGTTCAAGTGTTGAGCAGCAGCTATGTCGATAGACAACGGGCAGTTCTTGGAACCCCAGAATGTTCGACGTTCTAGAAACGTAATGTAGCGACTTTCTAGAAGAATTGTTACTGTGGGATCTTTGTAGGTGTTTCGAGAAGAACTAATCGGTTATATAAAGGACCGCGTAACCGCGTTGAACAAAGGAGTAGTTGTTATGGCGATAGTCGGCGATAAATAATGGTGGTGATTGTATTAGTTTTCGATAAGAATTAATTGCATTTGTAGTAGCTGGCGAGAAAGTGCGAATTGTTACATGAGATATTTTAACAACTTTGTGTAAATTAGTTAAAAAAAAATTGTTATTTAGTTGTGTTTACAATAAATTGTTAAATTTGTCTGCTGTTATCACTTATCCCGAACCTACGAAGGAAAAATTATAACAATACATTATAGAAATATTTTTATGTACCTACAAATATGAATGATAATAAATTCAAAAACTAAGTATTTCTTTGAAAAAAATGTTAATCTTCATACCAAACAAAATTGAATATTATTTTTTGTTCTCTAGGTATAAGTTTTTATATTTACATCACGCTGCAATCAATAGGAGTAGAGCAGTGAAGGGAAATGTTGGGAAAACCACTTTTACGGTGTGGGGGGAGAAATTTTTATACAACAATCTATACGTCAGGCGAACGACGTCGCGGGTACATCGATATAGAACCCAAAAATTTGGTTAGATTTTTTGTTGTACGTCTGTCTGTCTATCTATATGTTTGTGCGTGCATCACATGAAAACTACTGCTCCGATTCGAATGCGGTTTTCACAGATGTATTTGTTTTCTTTTAACTTAACATCTGGTGTATCAAAAATTTCTCCTCCCACCCCTTTAACGGGGTGAGGGGAGAAATTTTTATACAACAATTAACACGCCACGCGAACGACGCGCGACGTCGCGAGTGCACCTAGTTTGATTATAAAATCTATATTTTCATAGCTATAAAAAATAATTTTAATACACAATATAAAATTTTCTTGCAGATATTGCAATTCAAAAAATGTACAAGAGAATTTACGTTCAGTATAGTGAAATAATTAAAGTTTTTCTATTTTCTAACTGACATCCTCCGCCCAAATGAAATTCCAGACATAACATGCTTTATTACACCTAAAATGATAAAATTCGAGCTTTAATAATGTGCTTAACCTACGCTGGGAAAAGCCCATTTTAGTGAATTTCGTACCAACTATTTCCACTTTTTACAATAGTAAAGGCAGTAAAACCACGAAGAATGGTTATTGCTTGCATGGCATATACGACATAATATGAATTTACGGATGAATGAAATTCTACAACAGTTAAAATATTCCAAAAACGTCCACAAATTGGTATAATTCAACAATAATGTTTGTTGAAACTCTACAAAATGATGGACGTTATATATCACAATGTATATGTTGATGATAGGATTTTTCAACAATGTAACTATCATAAATATTTAGCAATAGTTAATTTAGTAGTTTCAACAAGGTGATAAATGCAAAATGGTAAAAATAAAATTTGATCGCTTGATAAAACAGATATAAAGGGAAGCCAGTTAGAGTAGTGCCGTAACGCGTTACGTTAAGAGGCAGTTTACCTCATAAGAAGTTCAAAAATAAGTAACAGAAATTTTCTTGGTCTCTCTATCGCACACTTTGGGTTGTAGGGTTGCAGGAAACTTATCTGCTAAATTTGTAAACAAAGATTTGTTTCCTTTTTGCTACAGACAATGTTAATTCTTGACATACTTAATTTTTATATTTTTAAATTTTCTCGTTCTTGTCCTTGTGTTTCTTATTTTTTTCTTTATTTTTTGTCTTCTTCGTTTTATTTTTTCTTCTTCTTTATATTGTTATTGTCCTTTTTATTTATTATCTGTACCTATTACAATGTTGATAAAGATAATGTTTTGTAAAGAAACAAATTTAAATGCTTTTTTGTATTGGTAAAAATCAAGTTTTATTCAAGTAAATTTAACCTTGTAGAAAAAAAATCTAAATTGTTTTGGTTATTATGCATTTTGACTATCGATCATTCGCGCGAGTTAGTGTGCTTTTAAAACATGGGAACAATTGCAAATATTGTTGCTAGCTTTACTGAAGTTTATATTTTATGTATTAAGCTGTGACTCAAAGTTTTACGTTTTCAAATATTGGCTAATAGTATAGGATCCCGATAGAGAACGACCTTTACCGAGCTGGTTAATGGACCAAACATATTTTTTATGTAATTTAATATATCAAAAAATATATTGCATATGGGTTGCCTATCGAATTTCAGTCCAGGATATTTTTAATTAATTTTTAAGAATTTTTTGTGCGACTGAGAGGTCCCTACCAACCGTCCCATGCGATAGAAGAGGACACAACATAACAGCGTTTGTATCCCGGCCTTTTAAAGAGAGAGAGTGCGCATGCTCTCTGCTCTTGAAGACAAGAAGGATAGCGATAGACGCGTACATTCTGAGCATTATATTGAAGTTGTTTCATATTAAAATAAAGGATTAGTTTTTATTTTTTTTTAATCAATTAAATATATATGTGTATATATTTTGTTACATTAAAGTATAAATAAATCTTTAGTTAATAAGAAGGTTATAGCAATACATATATAATTCTAATCTTGCAAATTTTATTTCTTTTTTTTCCTATTGAAAAATATTAACTGAAAAAAATTAAAGCAATTTGCTCTATATAATTAATGTATCTATAGATATATACTGACAAATTTAAATCAATAGAAATTATTGAAAACAATTCAAATCTCAGCTGTTATGTTGTGTCCTCATCTATCGCATGGGACGGTTGGTAGGGACCTCTCAGTCGCACAAAAAAATTTTAAAAATTAATTAAAAATATCCTGGACTAAAATTCGATAGGCAACCCATATGCAATAAATTTTTCAATATATTAAATTACATAAAAAATACGTTTGGTCCATTAACCAGCTCGGTGAAGGTCGTTCTCTATCGGGATCTTAGTCTATAAGTCAAATTAATATATTTAAAATAGAGTGAGGCGCAAAGTTGGCTTAAAGATCTTTACTTGTGTAAGTTTAAGTGTGTACACTTTTTTTAACAACGCAATTCTTGATCGTGCGTAACCGGTTGTGTTACTTATGCAGTTAAAAAGCGGTTGCTCCATTTTTTGTTATTTAAAAAATAATATTTAAAAATATTTTTAACAAAAAAAAAACAAATATAACTTTTAGTCCTCTTAATCCAATATCTACAATAAAAAGAGTTGTTAAAAATGAATTTTTACTGTCGACTAAAATTTCGAAGCCCTTTGTATAGGTTACCATGAGTATTTTATCGATTCGTCTGAATGTTGTATGAATTGCAATTAAAATCCAGACAGCCGTTTATAAATTATTTACAATTTTAAAGAAAGTTATTGATGGCGTTGGAACTGTCGTAAATTGTATACAAGTTGTACAAGATATCGAGTTTGCGAAGTTTCTTCAAATAATGTGACTTTCAGTTAAAATAACAAGTAAAGTTTTATATTTTAACTTAGGGTAAGGCGTGAAAAAAGAAGTATATCGTCGATATTTTGTTACAAGTAAAATGTTATTAAACGTCGTTTAAAAACAACAAATTTATTAATTTTGTTATAAAACCTTTAAAAAACAGTATTAGTATTTATTTAGTTTTAAAGGTGTATCTACATTGGTTATATTCTAGATTAACGTTTAAAAGCAAATCGGAGAAGTAACGGTGCAGCTTCGAGTTACTCCTCCAGGTAAAACGAAACCACCTTATCAGTAAGGCTGAGTAAAACATGGCAGATGAAATGAATTATAAAAATTAATAAAAATAATCTCGTTTTGGTTGAGTAATTAAAAGCCCAACACGGTCGTTAAATTAAGAATAAATTATTCCTTTTAAGAATCACACGTTCAACCCAATAGTAAAATAAAAAATCAAACGCGTTTAGAGTTTGTTTAAAAACAAATGCATTAAAAAATCGTATCAATAGTTATTTGTGACACAAGGACGGAAAATGACATTTTGCAAGAGCGAGTAAAGTTGTGTAGCCGATGTGCGTAGCACCAAGGCGAAACAATACGAGCACTTGCAAAACATTTTCCGGACGTGTAACACACACTATTTTTTGGTCCGACTAATTTTTAATATTTTCAAAAGTTCTGTTCTGTTCAAGAGTTGACCGCTTGTGCTACCTAAAGTAAGACTAGTGACTAGAAAACAGCCGACAGACTGTCAGCTGGTATGACGTGATCTTCGGGTAGATATAAGCGCCACGTTGGATGTTAATATTATAGTTGTATAATAACTTGTTTGATACTTAATATACGTGTTAAGCAGTTATTAGTGTTTTAATTAACATATGTTGCAAACACAAGTTAAAAAACTTTTTACTTTGTGACATACAAGATTAGATGTTTATTGACATCTATTGCACGATTAAAAGAATTAGTAATAAGGAATGATTTTCTGATAATCAATTTAATTTTTATACATACAAATACTGTGCTAATAAGCAGCACAGTAAAAATTGTTATACCTATTGAAAATATTAACATTAATATCTAATAATTTTATATAAAAATAGCAGAGACAATGAACTATTTTCATAATCGAATGATAATTAGTTGTAAATTGACATAAATGTCAAATTTTATAATACAAGTTGTGAGAGAAATTAAATGTAAATTAGAATCCTGCTTACCTTTAGAAAAAGTTACAGGTAAGTTTAGTATATTATACGCTGTTTTTAAATAAATTTAATTAAAATTTGTATTATTCATTATGTATTTTTGATTACTTAAAATTTAAACTCATAGCGCCATCTCTTTAGATAATCTAAAAGCTACTTTGCCCGCCTAGGGCGGAAAATGTCATTTTCCGGACGATTTTGAAGTAATTAATAGTATTGTTTCTGGACGGAGGACCAAAATAGTTATTTACGTACCAAGGGAAGTAAGTAGACGTTTGCAGTCGAGAAGGGATATTAACGCTCGAGGCGTTAGCCGAGAGCGGAAACACTTCGAGACTGCAAATTACTTACTTCCCGTGTTGCGTACAATATTTTTTCTACTACCGCGCCCATAAGTCATGTTGGAGAAACATTTGTTTTGGTGGCAGGCACCTTTACAATTAAAATACTGTCTTTGTCCTCAATGTGATCTACCGTCATCTGTGTAAGCTCACTTTGCCAACATGCTCCAGATATTCCCATTATTAGAGCCACCTAAAAATATCCTTTAAAAAAATACATATCCTTATCTAATACTTTGGATTTCTTTGGAACGTATTCAACATTTTGTTTGTTTAGAAACATTATTAGTTTTGCAAATGTACTTATATCTATATTATGATTTACTTGTATCGTAGCTTTTATCATGCTGTATATAGACCATAATGACGACGCTTTTAAGGTTTTTGCTTTCTCTGTGAAGTAGTAGGTATGTTTAGATTTCAGCCATTTCATAAAACTTGAATATTCTTTCTTACAACGAAACTCAGATTTATTGGGAAGAAGTTTCATTTGCTGTCTACAGACAATCAGGAAAATTCGGTCTCGGAATCAATAATTTTAAAACAACCATTTAAAAATACGTACTATAAAAATAACAACGAATTTAATAGTTAATTTAAATTTGACAGCTGTCAAACAGAATAGCTTTGTTAGTAGTTAGTAGTAATGATAATAAATCTAAAAAAATATAAATTTGTATAGGTATAATTTACTGAAAAATCATTGCTATTATACACATTAATAAATAATTAAAAATAGTAATACAATTATAAATTTATAATTCGTATTTGACATTTAATTTTAAGACAATTCGTAGTTTACCCTACAAACATAACTTATTCTTTGCAGGCGAGTTGTAACCAATCAAAATCGTGTAAAGTAAAAGTCCCATGGGAGTTTGTTTTACATGTTTCTGATTGGACAGAATTGTATTTTACAATCCCGATGAATGTTTATGATCACTTACACCCCTCAAAAGTATCATGTAAAACGCTATTTTACAAAGTGGTAGGAGAAAAAATAATTTTTATTTAATACTAGCTAATCTGGCGAACTTCATACCTCCTACCACTGATGTATTTTTCTCCTTTTTAACTTTCAAAAAAGAAGGACGTTATCAATTCGACCGTAATTTTTTGTGTATGCTACAGCATCGGCATATCTCCGGTATTTATAATCCGATTTGAAAAATTCTTCTTGTATTCAAAAGAGTAGAGTGTCCGTGTGGTCCCATTTGGTTAATGTCTGGTCATGAATGTGGAAGATATTCCATGGAACACTTTAAAAATCAACAGAATAAGCACAGCGCTAAAGTTAATATGTTAATAATGGTGTCAACATAAAAATATAATAATTAGCCCATTACTGTTACAATGTATGGGCAAAGGACTCTTCTTACAAGAAGAAGGAATGAACATCTAGTCACCACGCTTGCTCAATGCGTGTTGGTGATTTCAGACAATTGAGTCCACGTTTCATAACGATGTTTTCCTTTTTCGTACGTGCGTGGTGTCTCTTGGTGTGAGAATTTACTCATGTCTCCCAAAAGACACATTAGTACCTCTTGCACGATACTTTCGAAGGTTTTGAATTTGCGCGCACATCTGACAAATCCAAGTAGCAACTAGCCTAATGATCGATCAAGTGGATTCAGAGCATGCACTCGTTGGACATGGTACGGGTAAAGCTGTTGCTCTTGGAGTATTCATCACATCAGATGAGTCCTAATTTCTACCTCTGCTGATATTCTCCACAAACTAGTTTTTGGATTCTCCTTTACTCGGGCCAAAATTGCTTTTTTTTTCTCAGGGGTGGACACCGACCTTGGCACTTTTTCCCAAATGTATCTGTATCAAGGCAACCTTTTAAACACACGAACTAAAGCCATGTGTCGATTAGAGAAAGGGTCTACATTAAGACGTAGCGCTTCCCTCGCATTACCATTTGCACGACCGTACATTTGTAAAATTATTCAACAACAATTAAATAATAGCTAAAAATAATATCTAGATAAAACATTGGTCAAATTTGATAAGAAAAGCAAGTTTTTGAGAATGAAAAAAAAATCCAAATATGATACAAAAACACGTTAATTTGCGGACACATGTTTGAAGACTTTCTTGGATATTTTGGGCCATACTACCATTCTTTCACTTTTGTTAGGACCATGTATACATATTTAAAAAAATCTGATAAATCCAAAATTTATTAAATTATTTTTTAGATTTTAAATCAATATTCAACGTTAAAAGCCAAACTATTTTTTTTAATATTTAAAATACAAACTGATAACGATTTTATTTAATTTAAAGTTTGTAAAAATATAATAAAAATTGAAAAATTATAATTAAAAAAAACTAGTGTGGCAGTCAGTGGGACTGCCGGCAGAAGTTATACTTCTATGCACACGCATGGATTTATAAATTTGTAGCAAACTCATCAATGATATTCGTGGTAAGCGACCCCAAAAACCTCCTAGTACCGTGTGCACACTCTTTTTGTATCGAATATGCATAAAATTCCCGTCTTAAGCACCAGGTGTTTCGAACACCATCGCCATTATTATAATCGTATTTAGCGATTCAAAAAACCACCGAGTACCAAGTGTGCACTGATTTCGTACAGAATTTACATAAAACCCCAGGAGAAGAGGTAAATACCCTAGACACCAAGTGTCGCGGAGACTTTTGGAATCGTGATATTCGTGTTCAGCGACTCCGAATATATAAATTGAACCCATTTTCAGCAATACTGACCGAGTTGTAAGTTTTCTCTCTATTGTCTGTTCGGAATGTACTTTTCGAATGCAGAAATGCAATTTCCATTTTTACATTATAAAATATAGCGACAAATTTTCTGATACTTTAACGAATCCAAGGCAAAAAAGGCATTCCGATCCATTATACGTTACAAAATTCGGAGGTTTTGATGCTTTATTTTCTCGACTATTCGTACAACTCTGTTTATGTAGCCAACAACCTCAACAGCATAGTGCAGGATATACTGCAAACATGTGACGGTATTTTAGACTACAATACAATACTCATTACTGAATATTATTAATATAAAATACTAAACTTAATATGTTAACTTTTGTGACAGAATTATAAAATAATCTGTCAAATAATCATGTGGTCCGTCACTATGATATTCATACATTAGTTCAGACTGTTTTTTGTATATCTATCCCGTTTCAATGTAGTAAATGTTTAAACGGTATTCAAAGAACTTATAGTTATGACTAATAACATGTAGTAAATATTTCATCTTTGTTTTTACCGACCAATAAACCTACCTTATATGTGTTTCTGTCTTTCTCTTACTCACACCATTACATGTGTAATGATTTTTCCCATTTAACTGTACACAAATCTTTTCCACCGAGTGCATGAATAGATGTATAACTTCAATTTGCAGAAAACCAAATATGCCTATAACTGTGATCCTCGTAAAATAAAATGTGATATGTACAAGGCATTATTTTATGCAAATTGCGTTTTAGATAGTAAACAATTAACTATATTATAAATAACCATTATTTAGAATCTACCAAATTTTGTTTTAACAAATCTGCCTCCAAAACTCCATCCTCTGCGACAAACAGTATAATTCGGAAAAAGCTTTGCTCTATTACGCGATTGCACACCAAAAGGTCTTTGAACCGTTAATCAGCGGACGTATCGCATAATTATTAGCGCCGTGGGGTCGAGGAGGGTTGCAAGGGGGACCAAGGGGAAATTTCACCAGAAAGAGAAAGAACGAAAGAGTGAGAGAGATTAGAATCGTAATCGTAGCCGCCTGGGTCACGCACTCGTCAAAACAAGTGACTATCAACGACTGAGAACACTTGATGTTTGATGCCAACCACTACACAACCACAAATATTTTGTGATTTGAGTATATGAGCTTTTATTAATATTTCTCTTCAGTGACACTGGATTTATTAAGACGAATAAATATACTTATCTTATTGTCTACAAGAAATGTGTATGGTAGTTTGTTGGAGGTTGTTTTTGTTAAGATGTTAAAGTAGCTTTCGGGTCTTTTTAAAGATCCGAAGACGTAATTTAAAGATTACGCAATTAAAAAGTTTTCTGTAGAAGTAGCAGTTTGTAGTGTCTATATATAGCGGACCCATCGCTCACAATAATTTTCCTAGGTAACCTTAGTACACTACGACCTACAAGATCTTTTAGGTACCCATCATCTAATTATAAGTCTAGACTTTCAAATTAGTCCATTATCCCCTTAGGATGTACGTTTGTAACCTGATCAGGCTCTAAGAAAACCTACCCAGATATAAATATCATTGGAAAACAATTACTTTGCAGTTTATGGGTAATATGTTTGCCCTTTTTAGTTACATATTTACAAAGTTCAGGTTTCTGAGGTCTAAAAGTAATTTAAAGTAGCACAAAGAAGAAATTTTTAACCTTTTTGGCTTATCTTTGACCTGAACTGTTTTTCGAGTAGGCTGCACTTAGTTTATTTTCCCAATTACTAACTTCATCAAAAAGGTTCAGCTTCGATAAAAAGAGTACTACAGTACTACCTAAAGGTAAAAACCATTCTTAAAACTCTTTGGGTAACCATTTAAAGAAATTTATGGAGGAGCGACAAACAGTGTTGGAAGAAACATCTGGAACACTACATTGCTTCGAAGAAGATACATAAAGTAATTATATTATTCTATCTTATGATTTCGTTAAACAAATGTTGAAAGATTCTAAGAAGATAACAGATAAAAAGATTTGAAAAATGTTAAAAGCAGATAAAAGATGAAACCAGAAACCAGTATAGGAATCTCTGCATACCAGTAAGAATAAAAATATGTGAAGTGCACCATTGCATTTGCTAAAATTTTAGTAGAGGTGCTAAAAATAAAACCCAAAAATAGTATATAGAATAAGAGTTTAAAGAGGTTCAGGTTGCGTCTGGAGATTAATTAAAGAACAGGTCGAATAGACTTTTGGCAATGCTACAAGAAATAGTTTCATATGACTTATAGTAGACAAATTCGACATGTTTTGTCAAGAAAATGGATTTCGAAATTGCCAAAGGTTTTAAAGGTGGTTGAAAAGCCTTTTAAAAATCAGTTGTCTGTAAAGTCGGTTTACTGACGATAATTAAACGTGACAACGTCATAAGAAAATACTGATGGAATGGTTGCATTTTTCAAAAGAAAATTTTAATTTTATTTGTTTGATAGATATTTTGTATGGATATAGAGAAGGAGGTAAATGGAAATCATAATGGAATTGATCAAAATACCTTTATTTTTACGCATAAATACAATTCTGTCAATTTTTTAAACATATATTTAATATCGAAAGAATCATTACCTTTATCGCCGCAATTATCGTTGCTATAAACAATGGTCACCACATTTACTTTTCACTGCACTTCATGCTTGACGAAAACATGTAAATGTATTATTGTATAGCAGCTGTCCACGCGGACGCATCGCTCACTCAAGTAGGAGAGAGAGAGAGCTCTTGCTTGCACTTTAAGTCTTGAATTTAACGCCGCATGAGTCATGTTTTTTGGTGCGTGCAGCCGGCTCCATCGAATTATAAGACGTTGTCACGTCAAAATGTTACAAAAATTTGGTTGTATATTCTTTCATTTTATGACCATTTCATATATATTCGTATGAAAATAGTATTAGTACAATATATATTATTAACAATAATATAGTCATTAAACTTGAAGAATTCGTTCTATAGAGAAAACACTCTTCTAAATATTGTATCTGCGGAAAGTTTTTAAAGAGTATACGCAGTTCTCACATTCGTGTTGGAGATTAAGGGAAAAACCGCAGAAAAAACCTTAATCAGAACTACTTGCTGTATATTTAAAGACTCTTGATTTGTATGAGCCATTCAATGGCATTTTGTGTCAATTCAGGTAATTCTTGAAAACCGCCAGCAAATCTTGTAAGATGATATTTATTGACTAAATGTTCAATAGTTTCTTCGGCTATATTGCCAAAGCATAATGGGCTTTCTACAACACCCCATTTAAAGAAAGTGGAATTACAGCGTCCATGACCAGTGCGTAGACGGTTCAATTTACACCAGATATTTCTAGGATATTTGAATCCAGGTAGTGGTTTTGTTGGATCTTCTACTAAACCTTGGTTAAAAACGTTCTCACTTAACCAAATTCTTTTCCAATCTTCATCTACTGAGAAATGTTCGATACTGTTTACTAATAGCCAAAAAGGATTTCTTGATTTTAATCTATTATTTTGGTCCTGGAGGTCTTGCCAGATGATGAAGTCTTCATTAAGTTGATATTTCTGCCACAATTTTTTCGCAGCTAGTTTTTTTCGTAAACTTGATGGAAGAATGTTTGATAGAACAGGTAACCAAGGGGTTGGAGTAGACTTCAACGCACCACTGATGATTCTCATTGTTAAATTTATTTGACTGTCAATCTTGTGTACATGGACACTGTTCTTTCAAACTCGGCAGCAGTATTCTGCAACAGAAAAAACCAGAGCAAGAGGGGATGTACGTAATATATGTGCGTCAGTACCCCAATTTGTACCAGATAATTTCGAAATAATGTTATAAAAACGTTAAAAAAGCTTTGGAGTCTTTATCAGTCAAGAAGTATGTTACTATGTTAATAGGATATTGAAATGTTCTCTATGGATATTAAAAGACGATTAAAGCAGATTCTATACACTTTTAAAAAAACATAAAGAGAGGTTGCAGAAGCTTTTAGAAAGACTATAAGAAATTAGCAAATGTTCTGAAATGCGTTATTCATAAGCAAAAAAGATTAAACAGCCTCTTATAAGCTAGACAAAGCAAGTAACTATTTCCATTTGATGACCTCTTGGGAAAAATGGTAAAAGAGTGTTACAATACATTGAAGAAGTACATGATAAATCAAAAGATTTGAACACTGGAGACTCTATCAGAAGTTAAGGAAACTTCTGGAGACTCTTTTAAAGAATAACCAGATAGAACCTTGTTTAGAGTCTTCAAGCGCTTTATAAATAATTGTAATACACTAAAGAGCGGTGTACTAATATTATCATCCGCTATTTTACAAACTATTTCAAAATTTTCCAGTGACATTATGTAATCGAAACTAAAATATAACCTTGTTGTGACGATTATAATATCCTAGCATTCTATTGGAAACTTAATCTAACAAGTTTAATATGCTGTCATATGCAACAAGAGTTTGAGGCTTACGTTCAGAAGTAATTAAATTAACAAGTTATACTAAAATTCAACACTAAAACCATATTAAGTAACTTAATAATAATCGTAAAAATTGACTCTTTTTTTTTGTATAAAATAATCTTTAGTCATAATTTCTTTCTTATAAAAAGTATGTAAACCCAACTTTAAACACACAAAATTGACATCATTATTGGTTCGTGCGCTTTTAGACGATGCATAACTCACTTTATAATAGCTCCCTTTAGACCTGGTTATTGGCTTTTCTAATATTTCCTTTTCTATTAAAACTTTATTAGATAGATAATCTCTATGGACTTCTAATTTAAATTCCTCCCACAGTTTCCCAATTTAATCTTATTTGATGTTTAACATTAGTTTTTTTTAAGAAAAGTTCTGACAAAGAATCTCATTTATTAATCAAGTCCTTTAATAATGCTGCTACGCTTCCTGTTAACAGATTGCAGATTTCATTACAAGGAAACGCGAACAATCAGAGGGGTTGAGTAAGGGTTATTAGCCTTTCTATTTGGTGTATGGCGTTTCTCATTCGTCAAGTTGCCTACAAATATTAATTTTCGATTTTCAACCAGTTTATTACGGTTAATAACGCGCAAAGTTTCCTATTAAGGACTGCTGCAAAAAAAACGCTCTCAAAGAAACACAAACCAATTTGATTTCATTCATTTAATTTAATGTTCTGTTCTTTTCAATTGCCCGTTTTTTCTCTTTTTATTCGCTAATAAAATAACAGTTTCTAAAAATTGACTTTTAAACCAAAGTTTCATCATAAAAATTTAATTAAAAATGGCCAACAATACATTATACAGCAGAGGTCTAAGATATGCTCTATGTGAGATACCAGATATAGCACTAACAAATAAAACTATTATTAAAGAATATTTACCATATTGTAAAAAGAACTAACTTTTTATATTAATAAATTAAAGATCTTTATAAAATTGATGGAGTGCTCAAATTCTTAATCAAAAGCTTTAAACCTATTTATGTAGAGTGAAATTTAGGTCAGTAAAAAGGTTACTAAGCCAATTACAGCTTTTGTAAAGTCGCTGTGTGGCAAGTACCTAAATCTCGTTAATAAAAGGCTTTAGTAACCAATTTAAATGCCTCTGTACAGAGTAGGTGTAGAATGTACACAAATTTTGTTTCATAAAAATGTAACTAACCCAATTAAAAGCCTCAATAAAATTAATGTAGAGTAAGTAATCTTATTCTTTTAATAAATAGTGAAACTCTTATGGGGACTTTTACACAATTTATTTACAAAATTGTTAAGATACACTGAACTCTGCTGAATAACGTCTAACTACTTGACAATACAATGAACTCTTGTGACGTTAACTGCCCATACATCCCCTTATATACAACTTTATTTAATCTAGTCAGTGTGTTTAGAAGTTTCTAGAATTTTCTAAAAACATTATTTAATCTAGTTAGTTGATTTTTAGAAACTTCTAAAAATCAACTGTCAATAACAATCTTTCAAATTAAGGTCCCTTCACGGTTATCCCGTTACACTGCCTCCTCCTTAGATTCATTCCTCCTGGAATGTTATTTCCTACATCGGAATCCCGCACACTCCCTGAGCCAGCCAAACCATCTTCTTGGAGTTGCTGCGCATCTCCACTGTGGTTTCCCTGGTAAGGCGCCAAACGATCATGATGGACCACGACGGGTTTCCCTCTGGGAATTTTCACGATCCGATAAATGACATCGTTAATCTTCTTCTTGATGGTGTAAAGACCTTCCCAGTTCTTCTGTAATTTGGGACAAATACCTCGACGCCGTCGGGGGTTATAGAGCCAGACTAAATCTCCAACTTGGTAACTTTTTCCATTGTCCGTGTGTCATAGTACCTCTTCATCCGATCACTAGATAATTGTAGTTTTCCACGCACCAGGTTGTGTATATTCTCCATTCGATTCTGAAGATCGACTACATATTGTTCACGGGCCACTTCTTCACCAGGTTTACAACCAAACATCAAGTCACATGGTAGCCTCATTTCTCTACCGAACAGGACCTTCGCAGGCGTTTGGCCAGTTGATTCGTTACTGGCCGATCGAGTTGCCATTAGAAATAGTGGAATATGTCGATCCCAATCCCTCTGACATTCTGACACCACTTTTGACAGATAGTTGGTTATAGTCCGGTTCATTCGTTCCACCATTCCATCAGACTGAGGGTGCATCGCTGTGGTTCTCGTTTTAAGGATGCCTAATCTTTGGCAAACTTCTTGAAACAGCTTGCTCTCAAAATTTCTCCCTTGGTCTGAATGTAATTCTAGTGGTACCCCAAATCGGCTTACGAATTCTTCAACTAATATATTTGCTAAAGTGGTGGCTTCCTGATTGGGAACTGCATAGGCTTCAACCCATTTAATAAAGTAGTCCCAGACAACAAAGATGTACTTGTTTCCTACATCGCTCTGTGGAAGTGGCCCCAATATATCTACTGCGATTCTTTCAAAAGGACTTCCAACCAGGTATTGCTGCATTTCTGCCTTCGGTTTTCGGTGCGGACCGTTACTGGCAGCACATGTAGTGCATTTACGACACCAATCTTAAACATCATTAGTGCAATTTACCCAGTAAAATCTATCTCGGATCTTTTGCAGAGTTTTCGTGATACCCAGATATCCTCCAGAACTATCATTATGCATCTGTTTTAAAATTTCCGGTACAGCATTTCTTGGGACCACTATTTGTTTCCTTGTTTCTGTGCCCTCGGAATTTTCTACAAGTCTTTTAACGAGCCCACCGTCCAAAACTAACGAGTTCCATTGGGACCAGTATGCTTTTAAAGCAGGAGAGGATGAGGATATCTCTCTCCACAACGGACGACGGTCCATTCTCTTCCACTCCCGAATCTTTCTCAGAACGGGATCGTTTTCTTGTTGCTCCTCCAGCATAGAGCTCTCGTCTTCTGGCACAACCTTAACTAAGGCAAGTTTTTCCTCGTTCTGCTCCATACGGGTACAGTGGGGGCAATCAGGTCGACACGGTCTTCTGGCAAGTGCATCAGCATTACGATGTCTTGTTCCAGGTCTGTGCTCGATTTCAACATCATATTTCTGCAGTTTTTCGAGCCATCTTGCTATCTGTCCTTCTGGGTTCCTAAAGCTAAGTAACCACTTTAAACTAGCATGGTCTGTTCTGATCAGGAATTTTCTTCCATACAGATATTTATAAAAGTGTTCGACAGATTTTACAACGGCTAACAGTTCTCTCCGAGTTACACAGTAGTTCTTTTCAGCATTCGATAATGTTTTGCTGAAGTAACTAACCACTCTTTCCTTACCATCTTGTAGCTGTGACAAGACGGTTCCAATTCCCACATTGCTGGCGTCGGTGTCCAGAATAAGCTTACCATCAGGAAGTGGATAAGCAAAAACAGGTGCTGACGTAAGCTGTTTCTTCAATATTTCAAACGCCTCTTGACATTCCTGATCCCAACAGTAGGACTTATCTTGTTCTGTCAAACGTGTCAAGGGTTTGGCGATGTCTCCAAAATTTTTGACATATCGTCGGTAATAGGAACAAAGACCCAAGAAACTCCGGAGCTGATGTTTGTCGATAGGGATTGGCCATTCCTGAACGGCTTGTATCTTAGCGGGGTCAGCAGCAACGCCATCCTTGCTTACGTTATGTCCTAAATAGTTGACCTGTCTCTGGAACAAGTGGCATTTCTTAACATTCAATGTAAGATTAGCGTTGTAAAGACTTCTTCCAGGTTAGATAAATGTTCCTCAAAGGTCTTGCCCATTATGATGATGTCGTCCAGATAAACTAGACAAGTTTCCCATGACAAACCTCGCAGGATGTTTTCCATTAGCCGTTCAAACGTCGCAGGAGCATTACAGAGGCCAAACGGAAGGACCGTGAATTGCCACAACCCTGATCCACTGGTAAAGGCAGTCTTTTCTTTGTCTGTAGGATTCATTTTAACTTGCCACTATCCGCTTTTAAGGTCCAAGGTAGAAAACAAAGTAGAACCCGCCAAAGCGTCGAGGGCATCATCAATCCTTGGCAGAGGATAACTGTCCTTCTTAGTGACATCATTTAGCTTTAGATAGTCGACACAAAACCGCATTGATCCGTCTTTCTTTCTCACTAATACCACAGGAGAAGCCCACGGACTACTGGATGATTCGACTATGCCATTTTGAATCATTTCCTTAAGGGCTTTGTCTGCTTCTTCCTTCTTAACTTGAGGCATCCTTCGGGGTACCTGTCGAATCGGACGTGCATCACCAGCGTCAATTCTATGTTGTACAACATCAGTTCTTCCCAGTTTACTTTTAGAACCATATACAGGTTTATAACGGTAAAGTAGATCTCTTACCTGTTTCTTTTCTAATTTTGACAAAGAGGGATCTAATTTTGTCATTAATTGTTCAATTCCGTTGGTCTTATCTGTTTCTGTAACGTTTATCTTGTGATACCGGTTCTAAACTTCCCATTTCCGTGTCCTTTCGAAGAAGAACTGGATGATCGTTCAAGTTGATAACTCGGATGGGTACCTCTTTGGCGGATCTAACAAGTGTCTTACCCACAAGGAGTCCTTTTCCTAATTCATGGTCATGGTTCTTCGGCTCTATCATAGCTGGGGCACTATCTTGCTCCAGTCCATCCAACCGCGCTGTTACGACACATTCGCAGCTCGCCGGAAGTTCGATATCATCGATTAGCTTAATCGAGGCATTGTCAACTCGTTTTCGGTGCAGGAATATTTCCTTATTATCAGTACGAAGGATACGTCGGCGAAGATCCAAATGAAAACCACAGTGGAGCATAACGTCCATACCCAGAACAACATCTTCATCAACGTCAGTTACCAGCACCGAGTTAACAAGAGAGGTTGAACCAAACTGTAGCGTCGCTTGTATCTCACCGTAGACTCTAGCAGATTCTCCGGTAGCGGTACACAGTCTCCAACTGGTAGGCAACATCTTATTTCGCATAATGATGGTTGGTCGGACGATAGTTTTCGTAGCTCCAGTGTACTTCAGCAGGGGATTTTTCTTTTTGGGGACAAGTATTTCTTATATGGCCTAGTTCTTCTCAGTTCCAGCATCTTACTGAGCGCCTTCTTTTTGAAGATAACTGCAGTAACCTCTCCACTACGGCTTCGACGTCGCTAACGGAATGAACGGCATGGTCGTAGTTACCGGTGACTTTCCTTAGTCGAGCAACTCCACGTGAGGCCTCCGTCGCTGCATCAAACTCCAGGGCAATGGACAAGGCATCCACTAGAGACTTCGGCCGCGCCAATCGTACAGCCCGCTGCAACTCGACGTCTCGAAGACCATCGGTGAAGGTTTGGACTGCCAGGCACTCCAGGAAATCCTCCGCTGCATTTGAATACGCAAGTCGTACCATTCCTGCTACTTCCGCTTCAAATTTCTGGATAGTCTCTCCATTTTTCTGCTTTCGGCTCTTTAACTGCATTCGGTACACCGGTTGTAGATGAGTTTGACCATAACGCATCTGTAGACGATTCACCAATAACTCGAAGTTGTCAGCTTCATCCGGTGTCAATGATTGCAAGACGTCTAAAGCTTCGCCTCGCAGAGCTACGGTTAGGGACAATGCCTTCTCCTGGAATGACCATCCATTAGCTCTGGCCGCTGCGTCGAATTGTTTAAGGTAATTTGGCCAGGATGTCTTCCCGTCAAAGGTCGGGGGTTTCATCGTCGTTCGTACTTGGGTAGTCTCGTCGGTCGACGTCTACGTGGCAGGTTTCCGTCCTTTCTGCATCGCCGTCGCCGTGGTGGATGGGCTGGTTTCGACGACAAGCTTCGTGTTCTCGTTGAAGCTTCCTTATTTCGGACTGCAAGTTGGCGACTTGTTGATTTTGCTCGTCTCGCATGTTGATCACTTGCTGATTCATGTTGTCCACTTGCTTATTCAAGTTGTCTACTTGCTGATTCAAGTTGGCAACTTGCTGATTTTGCTCGTCACGAAGATGTAATATTTGCTGGGAGAAGGAACTGGATAACTCTTCTGGTATGGTAGACATCCGTTGTGATAGCTGGGACACCTCTTCGCGCTGGCTTCTTATCTGACTGGATAGCTCCTCTTGTTGGTTCGTCATTCGTTGCGACAGCTGGGACATATCTTCGCGCTGGCTGCTTATCTGACTGGACAACTGGGAAAGTTGTTGAGTTTGTTCTTCTTGAAGCCGGGAAAGTTGTTGAGTTTGTTCTTCTTGTTGGTTCGTCATTCGTTGCGATAGTTATGAAATTGCTTTTTGAACCGGGTCATCGAACTCCACAACGTCAGGGTACAAATTATTACTTAGGTAGTATTCACGGAGCCTATTCAACAATACAGATTTGGTCCCAGTAGTTTCCAATTCTAATTCTTCAAGCTCTCTTCTGAGCTCTGCCACCAATAGTTTATTTATCTTTTTTCCAGGCATTCTTGTATCTTCACCCCACACCTGACACCAATTTGAAACACTTATGGGGACTTTTACACAATTTATTTACAAAATTGTTAAGATACACTGAACTCTGCTGGATAACGTCTAACTACTTGACAATACAATGAATTTTTGTGAATACTTGAACTTGAACTGACGTTAACTGCCCATACATCCCCTTATATACAACTTTATTTAATCTAGTCGGTGTGTTTAGAAGTTTCTAGAATTTTCTAGAACATTATTTAATCTAGTCAGTTGATTTTTAGAAACTTCTAAAAATCAACTGTCAATAACAATCTTTCAAATTAAGGTCCCTTCACGGTTATCCCGTTACAATAGTTTTATTAACCCAATCAAAAGCTTTAATTTATTCAGTGTAGAGCGAATAAACAAATATGTTTGTTACTAGCTCATTGTAGTTCTTAATTAAAATTGTTAAAAAGGTGAGTACTCAATTTTCGTTGTTAAAAGGCGATATTAACTTAATCAAAAGCCTAAGTATAGTCAGTGTAGTTTGGATAGACAAATTTCGTTAAAAAAAACGTTAGTTACCCAATTAAAATTACAGTCAGTGTAAGGTTAGTTATTTATCTAATTCCTTTGATAGCTGGCGTTGTAAACCTAATAAAAGGCCTTATTATATTCAGTGAGCGAATACATAAAAATAGTTTTTGATTACAATATTTGTAATCCGATTAAAGCTTTATTTTAGCCGCTGTATGGCGACTACCAACTTAAATTCCGTTGGTAAATGTGTTATTAACCAAACAAAGGCAGTTAATATCTCGTATATTTAAACGAGCAATTCTTACTACTCTGTGAAGTATTATATTCATATTCATATTCCCTTCAATAAAATGCATATTACCTACTCCTGCAGATGAAATACACCCCCACAACATCACTCCAGCTCTACCGTACTTTAGCGTAGCTTTCATATTTTTTAATTTTAGTTCATTCGGTTTTCTCCACACCGATATTTTTTTATGGGACCCCAAAAAGGTTTATTTTCGTTTCCTCAGCAAATATTACTGAATTCCAAAAATTTAAATCTTTATTAATATGCTCCCTGGCAAACATCAATCTTATACGCCTATTTTTTAGCTAATAAAAGGTTTATTTCTATCAGTTCGACCATGAAGATTATTATTCTTCCGTAATAATATCCGTCAAATTGTTTCGGGGTTACATCTTTTTCGAAACTGTCTCTCCAACTCAACTCACAATTTTGGTGCACTTTTTTTAGGATTATTTATTGATTCTCTGACAATGCATCTTTCTTCACGTTCGGTAAAAATCTTATTTGAAGCTAATCTTGATTTATTTTCAACTCTATTTTCATTTTGGTAACGTTCAATAATGTGCTGAACGGTTGATAAACATTTTGGATATGTTGGCTCAACTTTCAAAACTACGTCTTTTTATGAAATTTGTCACGTATTTACATCTAAAATGTATTTCTGATAATATACGATATTTTTATTTAATATTAGGCAAAATTACTAAATAGTTTGAAAAAATATCTTACAAAAGTTTAAAAAACTGCGGATTAATAAAAATCAACGAAACCAAATAGCAGCAAATAGCGTTACATCGCTAAATTAACTGATTACTACTTTGATACTCCTTCACATAGTGTCAACTAATGTTTGGCAGTCATCTGGTGTAAATCTGTTCCAAATTTATTGGAGACGGGTTCGCAAATCTGGATTAGTTCTTGCGGAACTGGAATATTGTTTTCTAACATCCAATCTTTTACTTTTTTAGCAGTATGGCAAGCGGCACCATCTTGTTGGAATATACATTCTATATTATTTAAACGCATTTGTTCAATTTGAGGTATTAAGTTATTTTGATGCACATTAATGTATTCCTCACACAACTCCTTCTATCATAAAAGCATACTTTAAATCTGGCTTTACCACACCAAATAATGGAGTTCCATTGCTTCACAGACCATAATTTGTGTTCTTTGGCCCACACTAATGTTTTTCTTCTGAATCTTTGTCAGTAAGGGTTTCTCTTTTGCCTAAAAATACTGAATTTAAAACGAATAACAAAAACAATTATTTTAAGTCTACCTTGTAATTTGGTGTCATAGTTTTATCTCTTTCTATCATGCTTAAGAGTTCTAAAAAGAAAGTATTATTCATTCTTAAAAAAAATCTTGTAAGCCTCTGCATCCTCTTCCAGTAGTTCTTCTTTTAAGAGGTTTAATATTTTTTTTCCGGGTATCTCTTTTTTTAACCACTTTTCTTGCCAAGTTCTTCTGCATTTTTTTCCCGTTTTCTTTCTATACTGCGCTCTAACACTCCGCTTAACACGTTTATACCCGCAAACGCGTTGGAAACAGCTGCTTCCTTAATCATTTCAAATGCTTTTAAATGAAAAATTATCAAAACCTTAAATTAAATCGAATACCAACCTAACTTTTGTCAAAAAGATCTAATAAAAATGAAATATTCCCAAAATATTATGTCTATTGCGCCGAATCCTAACATATATCTTGCACAAGAAATTGTATAGTCTAAAACACAATTCAAACATGAGCATACAATAGTTTTTGTACAATTTTTTGTAAAGAATTCTTGTACAATGAAAGAGATTAACATACCAAGCAAATTAAGTTGTCTCCATCACGGATATTGCATTACACAAACCATTTTTCGGAAAAGAAAATTTCAAAATAAAAACGCTTCAAAAATAGCTGCGTCTGTTTTGGTTATCTTTCCATAAACATTTAAAGAAACCAAAAATATTATATTTTAAATAAAATTTTAATTAACCCTTAAATAAAGTCAGAAATGTCCTGTTTTGGAGCGTGAGACCAACTTCACTAAGACACCATAAATATTGGTCTATTTTCAATTAATAGATATACAGTTCTTTAAGTTTTTTTGTCTTTTTGGTAACTATAACAATCCACGACTTCAATCATATATGATCTGAATTTGTTATTCTAAGAGTGAACGCCCTAGAAATTGCAAATGAAATTCGTACAATGGATGCGTCATTCATAATCAACTTGGCTGTATCAGATAGATGCATTCGACTCATGATCAGTTTGATAAAAGTTCAACCCAGGTAATCTCATTTTCTAAATTCATGCTTGAACAACTTTATTTGATGGAAATTGTAGCTGCTCCTCAATTTACTGATAGAGATTTTCCTCAATTCGAATAAAGACTGTCTCAGACCGAAAAAAGTTGCTGAGGTTTAAAATTTTTCTAAAACAGATTCGAGTTCAACGTACTAAATTCTTAATTGCTGGTTAATGACTTTCTAATTACTATTTTTCAATTTAATAACGGATTTAAAAGTCTGATAGGCGGTTATGTTTGAAAATAAAACATTTTCTGCAGTATTTACACTAAATGTATACCTTTTTTTTAACAAGATAAGTTTAACTTTTTTATCTAATTAAAATTAAACAGGATAGATTATTACAAATAATATTTGTCTAATCTCTAAGAGGTTAAAAGTATTTAATATACCTTCGTGCTGTCATTCTTTTTCGTCGTCATTGAGCGAATGTTATTCTTCATAGTAGTCAAAATTTTATTGAATAACACGCTTCCAGCGTAGACATTCATCTCTATATCTCTCTTAATGCCCAGCATTAGAAAACCTATTTCCTGTAGAAAATGTGTTAATCTCTTCCTCAGTTGTTTTTGCTTTCTCTGTTCCTAATACATCAATTACTTCCCATATGGTTTGTTTCTTTATCTGTAAAATATTAGTTACTAGCTGACCCGGCAAATTTTGTATCGCCTAATAATTTTTTTCATTTTTTATGATTTTATTACTATTTTGTCGATTTTATCATATTTTTTGTTGTATTTTGTAATTTTTATACTTTTGTTCCATTTTTTTTTTCGATTTTAAACTTTATTATTTACAATTTCTACATTGTTCTTTTTTTTCCATCTTTGTTTTTTGAACTTTACATTTTTATGTATTGTGTTTTGATATTTTCTCCAATTTATTCCAGTTTTTCATGTTCTTGGGTTTTTTAATTTTTTTTTTTTGATTTTTCCCATTTGTTTGATACCTAGGTGCAGCTCAACAGATATAACTGCAACTTTCAAGGTCAATTCATTGATAGTGGGAGGAGCCGAGAGTCAATTGCATTTAAGCGCCCGATGCGTAAACATCCGTATACTTATCATTGTACTTCAATTCTAGTGCGTTTGCTACGTTGTCAGATAACTTCGTAAATCGTGAAGTAGTTATTGTTTGTTGAAATTTATCTTTCTAATTTAATAGACTTCCATTCATTCAGTTCATTTTAATGAGTATGACTAATAATTTTGATATTAATGCACTGGTAATAAATAGGTATAATCATAAACTCATTACAGTAACTATGGAGTATTAATATTACAGTTCAATACCTCTAAAATAATATTCGATTAGGCATCACCGCATCAACCAACGTCTGTCGTGTCCGGTCGTGTCAAATCGTCACGGTTGCAGTTATATCTATTTAGCTGTACTCGTTTTATAATTTGCCTGCTTTTTATGTTTTTTTTTCATTTTCACGATTTTCAATAGTTTTTTATCATCTATAACATTTTTTAAGATATTCCATAATATTTTACGGTTTTACACGTGTTTTTTTATTTCCAACTATTTTTACAATTGTCAACAATTTTTTCCTTTTTTTAACATTCTTTATGATTTTTGACAGTTTTTTTTTAACCATTTTCAACAATTTTTTAAGATGCAAACAATTTTCTTCGATTTCTGTTAACGTTTCACGTATTTTCAACGTTTTTTCAAGATGTTCAACATAATTTTTTACGATCTTTAACATAAAATCAAGATTTTTAAATATTTTCCATAATTTTCCGCTATTTTTAAATATTATTAAATACTTTCACAATTTTCAGGGTGTTTTTTACGATTTTTAACAATTTTTGTCAGTTTCTTAACCATTTTTAACAATTTTTTAAAACTGCTATAAATAACTTACAATTATTTACGTTTTTTAAGATTTCTTTCTAATTTTTGACAGTTTTGTACCATTTTAAAAAAAATTCAAAATTTTTTTATGATTATCAACAATTTTCTAAGATTTTAAACAAAATTTTTCACGATGTTTAATAGTTTATCAGCATAAGTCCGCAGAATAATATTTATTAAAAACTTTTTAATTTTTTAATTATTGTCCATCAAAGTTTCATATTTGCACCCTTAGGGGGTTGAATTCGAATATACCATGAAACCTTGTGTTCAATGAAATATTTTAAAGAGTCTGATTTTCAAATTTTTATAAAAAATCGGTGACGATTTAAAGATTTTGCATATAAACTTCTATTTCAAGAGTTAATGGTTAAACATTTTCAAAAGCCCTTCTTAGTGGATGTTCACGTAATGAAAACATCTGTCCAAATTTTACGTTTCTATCATCAGCGGTAACGGCTCCGCGTGCGTCTATACCTCCGTCAGTGGGACTTCTCCTTTTGTATATACAGGGTGTCCCAGAATTAACTACGGAAACTTCGTATACGTATTCCTTGATGAAAAATAAGTAGGGTCTTTCCTATAAAAAAAATTTTTTTAGAGACTCCGGTCAGAGTTATAACCCTTTAAAGAGGGGTGGTAAAATACTGTTTTAATTTAATATCTTACGATTGGTCCAAGATAAAAAATTAAAAATTAGGGTGAACATCATTTTTATAAAGACACATTTCTCCTGCCACTTTTCACCTGCCCTACCCCATTCTAAGGGTGCAAATCAAGGAACCCCTCTTAATATTTTTTTTGTAACTTTCTTAGCAATTAATATTTGCAATAACAAAAAATTATTTTAGGAAGTTTTGATTATTTAGAAACTTTTTTGTTCCTTGTCGTTTTTTGCGAAATCGTTTCGGTTTGGAGTAAAAAAATAAAATGTAGGACCATGTCAATTGAGTATTGTGTATCGCGATCAAGTAGCGCACATTTTACCATTTAAAGAGTTAAAGGGTTATAACTCTGACAGGAGTCTCTAAAAAAATTTTTTTTATAGGAAAGACCCTACTTATTTGTCATCAAGGAATACGTATACGAAGTTTCCGTAGTTAATTCTGGGACACCCTGTATAAAGTTATTAAAAAAGTCGTACCTCTTAAGTAACTCCAACTTCCTTAGCAACACTTTGGCATTATTTAAAGATATTATTCTAAAATCGACATCACTGTTCTTTATTTTGCTTTACTTTGTGTTGATTTATTAGAAACTTTGACAAAGCTAAAACCTTTATTTAACACAATCATTAGGATCAACATAACCAGTTAACTGAAGCGGACATTTAACTTTCATTGTTTAAATATTGGCTCTTAGAGCAATTTTAACTTCATCATCCATCTTCAATTGCATTTTTTCGTTGTCGTGCTCTGCTGGAGTAAAAAGAAATTTTTGAAATCTAGTTGGTCACATTATCTTCAACTGTCTTTTTGTTTTTGTTTTTTTTTTATTTCTGAACAAATAAAAGTTGTAGAGAGCTGAGAAGAGACTTAGGGAAAGTGGTGAAGATTTACTGAGTGAGCTAGTGCCTTACAGTGATGAAGAATCTAGTCACGACTTAACAAAAAATGCGTTACTTTCTTTTTATTATATGCAGTTATTTTATTAAAATTTCTACGTTATCTATATATCTATATACATATAATAAAACTGTAGAAATGTATATGTTTGTGCGCGCATCACTTGAAAACTACTGATCCTATTCGAATGCGGTTTTCAAAGACGTATTTGTCTTCTTTCAACTTAAGATCTGGTGTATAAAACTTTCTCCTCCCACTCCTTTAACGGGGTGAGGAAAGAAATTTTTATACAAAAATCAACACGCCACGCGAACGACGTCGCGGGTACATCGAAATAGAACCCAAAAATGTGGTTAGATTTTTTTTGGTCTATCTGTATGTTTGTGCGCGCATCACATGAAAACTACTGATCCGATTCGAATGCGGTTTTCACAGATGTATTTGTCTTATTTCAACTTAACTTCTGATGTATAAAAATTTCTCTCCCATTCTTTAAATGAGGTGGGGTAAGAAATTTTTATACAACAATCATACGCCACTCGAACGACGTTGTGAGAACAACTAGTATTTGTATAAACTTCTGGCTTTTTATGGCAAACCACATTTTTATAATAATAAAATAAAACAATAGACATTGTTTCGACTTGATGTAAAGATTGTTGTTTTGTTTCGAGATTATAACCGTAATTCCATCGTTTTTACTCCTAAAAGCTTTCTTAAGCACAATATTATTATTACTGATTTCTATATTTAATCCAAGCGATTTTTAGGTAGATCGTTTTTTGATTTTGAGTGAACGGTTTTAGAATAAATTTCGCACTAACGGGTCTTTTTTAAGTCTGAGATTAAAATTTTCTAAAGTGTGTTTTTTGGTATTCAACATGATCTTTTAATTCGCTTACATTTAAATATTCACCATTAGAACGAAGTATCAGTATTAACATATGTGTAACCTCTTTTAAAACGTTTTACCTACCTATACACCCATCTCTGGGTTAGTTAGTTAAATATGTTTTGTAGCGTTTCTTTAGTTTTCTTTTTATTATTTTTTTTTAATACTTAATACACTTCATGATATTTTAATCTATTTCTTAAGTGTCTTTAGAAGTCTGATAATGTCTGTAAGGCACTTTTATTTTTTGACATTTTGATTGAATTGGCTGTTACTTGATGGATATCCATAACTATATTTATGTAAATAAAAACACAATTGTTTTCACGATATCCACGATTTATTACTTAGTAATACGCGTCGCATATTACTAAGTAATAAATCGTGGATATCGTGAAAACAATTGTGTTTTTATTTACATACACTTTTATTTTCTTTACATATCATATTCCTCAACTAAATGTGAAAAAATAGTGCTTTTTTGTGTCAAACAAAAGCAGAAATTCTAAAACAACATTTTCGATGTTTTTAATTTACTAACTGACCTTTAGTTTAAAAAAAATGTTGATTAAATGAATGAAGTGTATATCTGCATAAGACTTTTTGAGAATATTTTTATTTTATTAATGAATGCAACTTCTCTTCAGGTCGTTGCTGAAAAAAACAAGCCATTGTTTCACGAGTAATGTTAAATAAGTAAATAATAGGGTGAAATACCGAGACTGGATTACCACATACAACGTAATAGCCATAGATCATTTGTAAAAAAGAGAGAATGCCCCGCAACCGTTTTTCAAACGAGCATAATAAACTCGGAGAAACAATAGCAGGAATCCATTTACTCGGCACATGAAGAGTATAAGGGTGGAGACCTTTCGAAATTGTGCCCTTTTCAAAAGTTACATTGTTCGAGTATATCCTAACAGAACCGGCTTCAATTACATACAGTAATAACCCTAAAAACTACTGATAAGTTTAACTAAAGAACCAAAATTTAATACAAAAGAAAATACTAAATAATCTCAGTTAGTCTACCATCAAATAGTGTTTTTTCTTAATATATGGGTTAAAATATTTTTTTGTCTCACATTTTTGACCTGCATAACATTTAAAGTAATACAACTGAAATATAACACTTTAGCTGATTTGTCAAATGGTTTTTATTTACATAATCAACTAAAGTTAAATAGTTATTTACAAATTATAAAATCTACATGAATATACACGAAGGTTGCGTCGATTCGCGATAAAAGCGATGCTGTCGGCTAACAGTAAAACATCGTTAATCTTTCTGGTGTCGGGTCCACATTTTTGTAGTGTTCGCTGGCTATTACTTGTTTAAGCTTCTAGGACGTTGCTCTGGTGGTGCGTAGGAGTGATGATGTCAGAACGTCTAGTGTTAGTGGTGGAGATGGAAGAGTTTTTCTGAATATGGGTTGAGGATTTGGCTCTTTAACGTTTGTGTCATAAGAGCTTGTGATTCTAGAGTGTATTGTAATACCCTGGGCGTATAAGCACTGTAAAGAAGACTACTGGTTTCAAACACAGTAGACGAATCGGTAAGAACTTTTATGTCTAGTGTGTGTTAACAACTGCTACTTCATCTGGTAACGATACATGGTTAATCAAGGCGCGTAAGCGATGCTCCCTCTTGCGTTAATTTCAAATCGCGCTAGCGGTGGCTTCTCGGGTTTTCATTTGAAACTAAGTTGACTTAACACAATACAATTGACATTCTGATAAACTAAAACGGATTCCTTAACTCAAACTTTAAGTGGAATTATAGTTAAACTAGACTTTATTGCTACAGTATTGGAAACTTTTGCGATTGTTAATTTCTAACATTCTAAGGAAGTTTACTGAATAGTTAGTTTTGGGGTTAAATAGTGAAATCGACTCGTCGACTTCTATTGTGTAGTTACAGCTTTTACGTTGTAAAGACCAGATAGCCCGTAAAGAGAGAGTCTTTTAAATACCCTCTTTTTGGTCACAATTTTGGTTTTCCAAAAAATTTAACAAAGGTAAATTATAAATATAGATAATTTAACCACCTATTTTATAAGGTCTATACAGCTTATACAACTTTATACCTTTTAATAATTATTTATAAAGAAATAATATTTAGTTAAGTGTATTTTAGGTTTATATAGTAGAACAGAGGCCCCTAGCGTGTAACCAGTAAAATGAAATCAAAACATGAATACGCACATAACTAGAAGATTCGATTCATTTGCGCCATATTTGAAGTAAAAACTTCTTTAGCTCCATTGAGCACTTTTTGGTTGGGAAAAAAGTTACGGGTTGGCGACATCAACATGCTAATGCTAATACATATAAACTTACACACGTATATACCTTAATGTACGAGTAAGACTTTTTAGATGGGTGAAATTTAGTGAGTGGCGTCACCCACGTCCGTAATAATATTATATCTGTAGCTAGATAGGTTAAGTATCGTGCAAAGTTAAAGCTATGTACATTTTTTTACAATTGAATCACTGTGTAGAACAATAGTTGGTACTAAATAAATATAAGTTGAACAATAAATAACAAAAAAAAGTTTATCGGCTTTCAAAAATTTTATATTATTTTTTTTTCTGATATTTAACCTCTGCAATAGATCACTTATTTCTAAGTCACAGTCCCAGGTTAGAAAAAAATAATTAAAAATAGTTGTATGTTAATTTTTCATAACAAAAGGAATTAAAAAGTATTAGAGCATTTTAGACTTATAAGTTACTAGCAGCCCAGCCCGCCCCGGCTTTGCACGGAGATTAAAGAAAAATAACAAAAGCCATTAAATTTATTGGGTCAACGCTTCCCTGTAAACAATATTACATGTTGTTTTATTTTCTGGCAGCAAAATAAATTGATTTTCAGGTGCTCCGACCCGCCTTAGGCGGTTGGCCATGAGGAAAACCGATCCCTACTAATTGGAAGGTTTGACCTTAAGACTTATTAATAGTAAAAGCGATAGATGTTTTGATAGAAAATTAAAGCGGTTTAAATGGATTTGGTTGATTAGTTGGGATCATCGGTATCCTCAGTGTATGAGCTAGTTGACCAGCTAGTGGTTGCTACAACTTATATGTCCTTTAATTCCTTTATAAGTAGCCTCGTCCCATTGCACATGCTAAATTTGTGATTTCTGTCGTGATTATGAAATAAGTTATTTTGATAAGAATTATTACCAAGATAAAAACTTTTAAAAAATTAAAAAATAGTTATTGTGACGTAACTATAACAGTTAGACATATGCTGTTGCGGCATTTTTTGTAGTTATTTATATATTCTTCATAATCGTAGTATATTATTTTATTCTATAATCAATAGTATTCTCAGCGCACGCGATGTAAGGATTTTTAGTAAGGATCCCTATTTTTTTTTTCAAATAAAACATAGCCTATGTCACTCGGGAATAGTGTAGCTTGCCAACGGTGAAAGAATTTTTGAAATCGGTCCAGTAGTTTCGGCTATTCATTTCAAATAAACAAACAAAAAATCAAACCTTTCCTCTTTATAATATTAGTATAGATAAGTTTTTGACATCTATTGGAAGTCCCTATGTTTGCTGCAATTTTTTCCAAATAGTAACCAGCTTTAGATATATCTCTAATAATTTTCAGAATGAAATTTTAGTTAGTCTAGACGGTCCTGTAGTGTCATGTTATGCATATTGCTGTACACACAACAACTTTGAAACATTTAGACGGAGCAGGTGCATTGTAACAAGCAGCCAGAGAGTTCGTGAAAATGTTATTAAATTGCCAATAATGGGGCGAGCTTAAATTTGGTGTATGATACGAATTTTCACTGCTAGAATACTACGTTTCACTGTGCAGTCGAGACGCTTTGTTCATGTGTTTTCGTGTTGTTAATGTACGTTGTATAATGTTCTCTTTAATGGGATACCTCTCTTGAAACTCATTTACCAAAGAGAAATGCAACGGAAAAGCGAATAGAGAATCATCGTTAAGCGCAATTTGATGTGGATTTATCTATGAATATTACAAAATAAAAACTTAATTTTTCTGAGCCAAGTTGTTCGATACGTAAAAAAACTTTCATCTTTACTACGTTTTTACAATATGGTTCAAGAAAAAAATTCAAATAACTATATTCGTAGAAAGATCAACAGAAAAAAGAATTAAAAGGGATCTACTCCACTCTCGCGGTATCATACGTTCATCATATGGTCGACTTATTATTACAAACACATAAATAGCAAAGAAGAAGTGGGATTAATCAGAGAGTGAAGGGATAAAGAGAGAATATTTGGTAGCAAAGAAAAATGCAAAGAGAGCGGTTGCAAAAGTAAAATCAGATGCAATTGAAAAGGTGTTTAAGAACATTAATAGTAATAATGGAGAAACAAAATTATTAAGGATAGCTAAAGAAAAAGATAAATTTAAAAGACATAACATGAATCTGCTGAACGAGAAAAATGAAAGAAATTTGAAGATAGTATTGCAATTTTAGAATCGTGAAAGACGTGTCTATGCTGGAAGTGAAGAGCTGCATTGAAAAAGATGGAGAATGCAGTGGAAGCGAATGGGATACCAACAAAAGTATGAAAGGTTCTTAATAAAAATGGAGTGCATGTTGTTTTTTGCCTGATGAGAAAAGAGATTAATCAATAGATAATACGGAGTGAGTGAAGAAAAAGCGTGCTTGTAATAATCTATAAAGGAAAAAGGAATGTACAAGAATGTGGTAACTGTTGAGGTATTAAAATAATGTCTAATACTGCTTTCATAGAATGCGTATGATCGAGTGCAGAGACAAGAAAAAAGGAGATGTATGCGAGTGAAAGGTGTTCCAGAAAAGTATGTCCGATTAGTGCAAGAGACGTATAACGTATAAGTGAACAAAATCGGAAATAAAATGCAGTGTAGAGGTAACGAAGAAATTTGGTGTCGATGTGAGATTTCACCTGGGGTTGGTGCTGAGTATGGTAGGTAATAGATGTATGCGGATGATATGTGATTGTGGATTTTGTAAAAGAAAGACTAGAAAGAAATTTTAAGAAATGTAGAAAAGTAGGACGAAGATTTAGTATATGACAACAGACGAGAAGAATGGACTTAAAATCAATCTAAAGGATCAAGCACTGCCAGCTGTCCAAAACCACAAATATTTATGGTCTGTGCTAGAAAACAAATGAAGGTTAAAAAGTGAAATGGATGAATAAACTGAAGAATAATACCTGGAGTTTTTGTGACAAAAATCTGAGTGCACAAATGAAAGGCAGACTTATAAGACCACCGTTGATGTAATTCAGAATCTTGGTCAATAATGAAAGAGCAAGAGAAATAGTTAAAAGTAACAGTGATGAAGATGTTGCGTTGGATGTGCAAATTAACAAGAAAGATAGAGAGATAGAGTAAGAAAGACAGTAAGAGGTACAGTGAATGAGGAGCAGCTGAGCAAGAGAATTCAGGAAAATAGGTTAAGATAGTTTGGTCTTGTAGAGAGGAGGGGTAAAAATTGTAGAAGTAAAAGAGTAAAAGAATGTAAGATTGGGGGTAAGAGGACAAGAGAAAGTATGAAGTTGAGGTGGATGGATCGAATAAATGAGGACCTAAAAAAAAACAGAAGAGAAGATGTATTACATAGAGAGAGGCGGAAACGAATGAAACGGAAGGCTAACGTTCACTTCAACTAGGCTTGGGATAATGTTAATAAGCCAATTAAAAGGGTATCAAGCCTTCAAAAATTGTAGGGAGCGTAAACGAGAACCGGACATTTATGTATTCGACCCTCAGGAATCCTAATCTAAAGATGTTTTTTTTTTCATATTAAAGTAACGTTGCTAGACCATTGCGGTCTCTATTTCCGTTATGTATCTTTGTCACTCACCAGCACGTTGCCAACCTAAAACTTCTGAAATTGGTAGATTAATACAAAAAAGATGAGTAGAAATCGGTAGATTTAAATAATGCCAGTAAATTTAAAAAAATGTTTATTTAATAAAGAAGGTAAGTTTAAATGAAGATAAAAAAGAAAGAAAATTATAACGGTATATCGGTAAATTACTTTCTAAATCAGTAGATCTACCAATAAATCGGTTGAGTTGGCATTGCTGTTCACCAGTTGACAGAAAACGACGGCATCCACATTGAAATATAGATCAAAGAATATCTAAGAAGGCGCGCATAATGATTTTACTATTCTTGTCTATATAGAGTGGTACTACGGATGCCGATGTTTTTGTAAGAACTGGTGAGCAGCGACTCCAACTCTACAGATTTTTCGGTAGATCTTAATTTTTTTTATTAAATTACCACTTTTTATATTTGACACTTTTTTTACATCTACCGATTTCTACTTTTTTTCAGATGGTTGGCACCGCTCTTGGTGAGAGACAAAGATACATACCGAAATGGAAACCGAAATGCTTCATATCAATACAGATGTATATTTTGTCACGAAAATTATTAACTAAAAATATGTGTAGACTTAAAAATAATCGAATCAAAAATTCCATACAACTACAATAGAATTATTTTCGAATAAAATATAAAAATTTCCCTAAATGAATAAATAGCGAACATAAATCGGGCTACAGTTTTACAATGTTAATAGAATATACATATTTAAATGAATTAAAACCAAATAAATTCTCACTCGAATGATTAACTACTATACAGAAAATAAAATTATTTTTTAACAAAGCATGACAGAATCACATATGTATACACCTATTTTAAAAATGAAAATGCTATGATAAAGATCATTTGGTTCTGGTTGTAGGTTCTTTTATTTATGTACAAAATTTCCATAAAACTGTTTGATAGTACATAAATAGGAAGTCCGCATACAAAATAAATATATTCTCTTGGTTTTTAAACAAAAATCCGATTATTTTAATCAAATTCCCAACACCAGGTTTAAATTAACACATTTGTTAGCGAATGTCAGATGTGGGCGCAAATTCATGATGTATTATTTTCAAAACCTTCCGAATACCGTGCAAAAGGTACTGAGTTCAATTTCCAACAATCCCAACATGTACCAATGCGATTTTTTGGAGATATAAGTTAAATGTCTAACACCTAGAAACACCATGTAAGTACGGTCAAGAAAAATATCGCGGATTGATGCTCAATTCTTCTTCTTCTGAGAAGAGACCTTGGGCTTTAGAGTGGGACAGTAACGGGCTAATTATTATGGTTTTATATTATACATCATTATTAACATATTAACTTAACTGCAGACCTTATTCTAATCATTTTTTTGGTATTTCCTGGAATATCTTTCACATTGATGACCAGACCTTAAACAAATTTCTATGGGACCACACGGACACTCTTTTGAATGCAAAAAGAGTTTTTTTAAATCAGATTATAAATACCGGAGATATTCGGTTACATACATAAAAAAATATGGTCGAATTGAGAACCCCCTCCTTTTTGAAGATGATTAAAAATAGTCAGTATTTTTCATTGGTTTTTTAGTGCCCAGTCTTTTCAACGTTAAATTAAGCTTTGCTACAGAAGTGAAATACTTAGGTGTTATCCTTGACAGCAAGCTGACGTGGAACTCACACATAGAAAGCAGAGTTAAAAAAGCATTTATATCTTATGAGCAATGCCGCCGAACCATAGGACAGACCTGGGGATTATCTCCCAAGGTCACCATGTGGATCTACATGGCAATCATAAGACCTATGCTAACATATGGTGCTGTCGTGTGGTGGCCTGAAGTGAAACCAACGACAGCATTTAACAAATTTAACCAAATCCAAAGATCAAGCATGCCTTCTCGTAACAGGAGCCATGCGAAGCACACCGACCAGCGCAATGGAAGTCATACTCGGTCTCACTCCCCTTGACATATTTGTTAAGGAGGCCGCATTGATGAACATGGTACGCTTTCGCACAATTGGTATGGAACCCACTGTAGGGATTGGCACCCATAGGGACAGTCTGTGGAGGGAATCGATAAAGGTGATACCACTCTTACAGGCAGATACGGATGCCGTCGCACCAAGATTTGTCCTTGACAAACCCTACAAATTATTAACAAACAAGACAGCAGACCCCAACGTAGTGAACGCTCTGAGCATATATACGGATGGATCAAAAACAAAGCAAGGTGTGGGATGTGGAATTTACTCTAGATCCTTAAACCTAAAAATAAAATGGGCTATGGATGGCTTGTCAAGTGTGGTTCAGTCAGAACTCACAGGCATAACCATAGCTGCAAAAGAATTAATCAATAGGATCATCACGGGCAGGAATATAAATATATACACAGACAGCCGACAAGCACTACTGACCTTGAATAAACCACGTTTCACTTTAAGTTTAGAACTAGAATGTCACCAATCTCTAACTGAGGCCAGCCAGAATAACGTGGTCACTCTCAGCTGGATCAAAGGACAGAAGAACTCAAAAGGCAACCGCATTGCGAACAATTTAGCAAGGAGGGCTGCGGGCTACAAATATGTTAGCCCTCGCCCCTCTACCAAGCTAACATTGTCCGTAGTCGTGGACTTTATCAAACAGCACTCTCACCAAAACTTTATACAGTGCTGGGATGAAACTACGAACTGTAGACTGGCCAGAGAGTTATTATCTCATCCTGGCGAGGAAACAGCAAAAAAATGTAAGGCATTGACCTGACAAAATCTCCGAACAGCTGTGGGAATCTTGACAGGTCACTGCCAATTGCGACAACATCTCTTTAGGATGAAATTAACAGAATCGCCGCTATGCAGAGGCTACGAACAAGAAGAGGAAACAGTAGAACACATAATGTATGACTGCTCTGCTTTTTCTGAAATCAGAAGATCCGTGTTGGGCGAGTATTGGCTTACACCAGCCGATGTCAGGGAGATCCCCCTCGGGAGCCTCATCACCTATTTTAAATCACCAGGCCTGGTGACAGCCTGAGGTGAGGGTATCCCTACACACGGGAGGATGCACAATGGGTCATATGTGGCCTCAGTGCTGGCTGAGCACTAGCTCGCCCCTCCCCAAATTTCCAGATCCAGGTCCAGATAGTGCCAAATTTTTATATTCTAATTCTTACTTTCTGTCAACCGACAAGCCAAAGCTGTTCTAAAAGGACACTCGGAGAAAATTACTGCAGAGCTGATATCACAAAGGCGAAATTATGTCAGAATAATTGTTAATCTCAAATTTTTTTTTTTACATTTGTGTCGTATGAGCGTCATTTTTATGTTTTTACATATAGGGTATAAATTTATGTATTTTTAGAAAAACTAAAGTTAAATTAAGCGCCTTAGAAGTAATTTCGAATTCCTTAAAAAAAGTAAAGTTTAGTTTATTATTCCTTATTTTGTATAGTACAGTTACGAAGCAGATTTTTTTATAACATTATTCACTAAATTATTTACAGACTTCCTAAATCATTTGTTTACATGCCAAGTCAAACTGTTATTCAGGCCTGCGGCCCCTTTTGTCTTATATATTATGTATTTCGGACAATTCTCCAACACCTGAATACGCTCCTTTTGTGCCTTTGCGTATGATTAAGAAAAATATGGGGAAAAAGACGAAAAATGTTGAAATTTCTTTCCATAGTTTGATATCTACGTTAACCTTTCATTATGGGTTTCACGCTTTAATCATTCAGCACATTTAATGTGTGCTCGAATTAGAAGGGGTGCATAATGAAGTTTTTAGTTGTTATGGTTCAAAAGTAAACGACTTTTGTTACACTTTACCTACTTTTACTATTATAACACACTATTTCTTGTTATTTAGTGGCACACGTACATCACTCAACTGTACATTCGAACACTGACAAGTTTTCTAGTAATTTAAGATTAAGATTAATTTAAGATTAAAATATTGATTCGTCGGTAAATAACACATGCCTCCAATCATTTTTAGTCCAATTTTAGTGACTGTTAACAAATCGCAGACTGGTGGCACTATGCTGTGTAGTAAGCTCTGGTACTGCAGCAATCAGATTTACTGCATTTAATCGTTCTCTTACGTTTACCTACGGCTCTTACATGCTGTAATTGATTACGTATTTAAACTGCTGGTAAATGATGATTTCTTAATGAAAAATTTATAATTAAACGATCATCTCGATTGGAACTCCTCATACGTGTACGTCTTCTGCTTAAGTCTGTCTTGAGAAAATCAGTTTAAAGATATTTGGATAACTGTATTTAAGAAATTGTTCCATTTGGAGGTGGATCATTACTGGTATGGGGCTTTATAACTTTGACAGGACATACGGACGGTATTTCGGGATGAGACTTTAACGGCTCTCGGTTACATAGAGGAGATATTGGATTCTCATGTTGTCCCAAAACATGGACGCTGGGTTCATTCAACAACAAAATAATGGTAGCTATATTCGTGTGAAATTTTTTGTGAGTACAATATTAATGTCATGAGCTGTCCAGCTAATAGTCCGGATCTAAATCCTAGTAAGCAAGTCTGGAATGATCTGGAAAGACGTTTGAAGGATCATCAACCCTTTCAAAATCTAAGCCAAGTTACATATCCTGTTTTGCGCACATGGTTGGCTTATTATTACCGTATGTAAACGCACGTATAGGTACGTCTGGATCTGGATCTGGAAATTTGGGGAGGGGCGAGCTAGTGCTCAGCCAGCACTGAGGCCACATATGACCCATTGTGCAGCCTCCCGTGTGTAGGGATATCCTCACCTCAGGCTGTCATCAGGCCTAGTGATTTAAAATAGGTGATGAGGCTCCCGAGGGGGATCTCCCTGACATCGGCTGGTGTAAGCCAGTACTCGCCAAACACGAATCTTCTGATTTCAGAAAAAACAAAACAGTCATACATAATGTGTTCTACTGTTTCCTCTTCTTGTTCGCAGCTTCTGCATAGCGGCGATTCTGTTAATTCCATCCTAAAGAGATGTTGTCGCAATTGGCAGTGACCTGTCAAGATTCCCACAGCTGTTCGGAGATTTTGTCTGGTCAATGCCTTAAATCTTTTTGCTGTTTCCTCTCTGGCCAGTCTACAGTTCGTAGTTTCATCCCAGCACTAGTTGTGGGAATCGTTCTTAGCGTTAAAATAACGATACCAAAAATACTATTTAAACCAAAGTATTAAAAAAATATTTAAAAAATAAAAATTGGTATATTCATAAATAAAATATTTCAAAAAATCATAGCAGGTTTACGGAAAACTTAAAACATGTTGTAAAAGTGAAAAAATAATAAAAAATGGTAAAAAATGTTATTTAATTAAAATGAAAAACCAACAAATAACAATGACCATAGCTCGTTTTAACATGCAGAATAAAAGCGTGTATACAATATATATAAAAAAAATCATTAAACTTTATTATTATATAAAAGTTATCATCATATTTTTGGGCAATAAAAAATACTTTGTAATTTCTTTTTTCGTGGAAGATCTTGGTGTATACGAGCCCTAAATTAAAATACAAAACCTTATTACAGATTCAATGAATATAAAACGAGCTGTTTAAGTTTTTAGATGCGGTTATTCAACTGAAGAATAAAAAAAAGCATCCATAGTTATACTGAGTTGACTACATTCGCTGTGAATGTTCTCTTTTCATTTTTCTTTGATAAAACTCCAAGAAAATCCTTCAGTCAGGAGATGAATGAGTTTTATTAGCTGTTTTTCGTTTTTAATCTAAAAACCAATAAAAAAGTGGTATCAAGCTGGTAATGAAACATTTAACGTGTAAATTTAATATTTTTTAAAATATTAGAAAATGAAATATTAAAATTATTATACTTATTAGTAGAGATCCGATTATTTGCATATTTGTGCACATTATTTATTTATAAAAAGGAATTCCGATAAGAGCGATCTAACAACTGGGAAAAAGCCGGAAATAGTTATTTGTGACACAAGGACGGATCACGGCTACACAACTATACTCGCGCTTGCAAAACATTTTCCAGACGTTTAACACACACTATTTTTTGTTCCGACTAATTTTTAATATTTTCAAAAGTTCTGTTATGTTCAAGAGTTGACCGCTTGTGCTACCTAAAGTAAGACCAGTGACTAGAAGACAGCCGACAGACTGTCAGCTGGTATGACGTGATCTTCGGGTAGATATAAGTGCCACATTGGATGTTAATATTATAGTTGTATAATAACTTGTTTGATACTTAATATACGTGTTCAGCAGTTATTAGTGTTTTAATTAACATATGTTGCAAACATAACAAGTTCAAAAACTTTTTACTTTGTGACATACAAGATTAAATGTTGATTGACATCTATTGCACGATTAAAAGAATTAGTAATAAGGACTGATTTTCTGATAATCGATTTCAAGATCCTTAATTTTTATACATACAAATACTGTGCCAATAAGCAGCACAGTAAAAATTGTTACATTGAAAATATTAACATTAATATCTAATAATTTTATATAAAAATAGCAGAGACAATGAACTATTTTCATAATCGAATGATAAGTAGTTGTAAATTGACATAAATGTCAAATTTTATAATACAAGTTGTGAGAGAAATTAAATGTAAATTAGAATCCTGCTTACCTTTAGAAAAAGTTATAGGTAAGTTTAGTATATTATACGCTGTTTTTAAATAAATTTAATTAAAATTTGTATTATTCATTATGTATTTTTGATGACTTAAAATTTAAACTCATAGAAGCTACTTTGACGGCCTAGGCCGGAAAATGTCATTTTTCGGACGATTTTGAAGTAATTAATAGTAATGTTTCTGGACGGAGGACCAAAAAATATATTTTTATAATTCACGTTCACAAAGTTTTGATTTCGACACAGTATCGAAATAGATTCATTGTAACACTGTTTTTGGTAACTTTTTGTTTTACACAATTGGTTGCACTGCACTGATTATCAACGAAAGATAAAAGAGTTCAGGTAGTAAATCAAGAAGTATGTTGTATTAACTACATTATCAGCGATATTGCGAAATTCAGAATATTTTATTCAAATTTGACAAACATTCAAATTTAAAATCATTAAAACTGTCAAGTGTCAAAAGTGTCAAGATCGCCAACATAAATAAATATTTCGAAAAACTCTCATTTTATTTATTTTTTTTATACTTTTTAAAGTTCATTATAAAAAATAGTATGTAACACTCGAATTACAATGACGGTTTGTAGTACTCGTTCTTTGCGAACCTCACCGCTTCGCGGTTCGTTTCACGAACTGCACTCGTACTACGAAACCGGTCATTGTATTACAATATACTATTTTTTAACGATATTTTCTGACACATACATTTTAACAGAAAATAAAACAAAACAGTAATAATAATACACTAACTATACACTATCATGATCTTTATCATGTTGTTTAAAAAACAGGAAAAAAGAATGATTGCAAATGAATAAAAAAATGGTTATAAACTAGAAAAATGGCTAATAATCTATAAGAAAATAAAGAAAAACAAACACAACATTTTACAACAAATAAAAATAAACGATAAACGATTTGCAAAAAATATAATATAATAAAATTTTTAAAAACAGAGAAAATAAAAAAGTTCATAAATGTAACATTAAATACAAAATGTGAAACATCGAAAAAACCAAACCGAGAAACAGAAATAGTTCAATTAAGAAAGGTGACCAACTGGAAACTAGTATAAAATAAAAAGAAACCACTAAAAGAGTAAAAAAACAAAAATCTACAAAAAAAAAACGCACAAATTGTGAAAATAATGGCAAAAAAATAGAAAAAAATAACGACTAATAAATCAAAAAATTTAATTAAAAATATGGATGGTTTTATATTTCGATAGCTAAATAATATAGTTTAAAAGCTTATTTGGATTTGCCTTCATCCGGCCTGTAGAAAATAAAAAAAATCGAAAAAATTCAGGAAAAACCAGAAAAAATTGAAAAAACGATATAATGAGAAAAAAATCGAAAAAAACGGAAAATATATAAATATAAAAAAAGAATATACGGACAAATATATACATCAATAAAAAATCGCAAAAGTTAAAAAAAAAACGAAAAATGTCGAAAAACAAAAGGAATTGAAAAAAAACTGGTTAACACGTTGACTGCCATGTGAGGCAAGTGTGCCTCGCACGAATCTAACTCAACAGGCCGCGCCGCACACACCTGCCTCGCAGGTAATGTTGTACTCAAAGCCTCGCTGCACAGAATTGCTTGGCGTTTAAGTAGAAATGCTATGAGAAATAAAAGTACATGGCCCTATGAACAAATTAACTTATTTGGCCCGGGCCAGGCCTGAATATATACAATAGCATAACATAATATTTTTTTTGATGTATTTTATTCTTATTACTGTTGTATTTGTATTTGTGAGGTAGGTAACTAAAAAATCAATGAATTAAGACAATAAAATATCATTTTATTTTTAGAACAGAACAAACTTGAAAATTAAATAGATATACTTACATTCGCAAACATAAAATTCGTATTTCGACAATAAAATAAAAAATAAAATGTAAAAAATCGGTATTTTGCAGTATTTATAATGTGCACATATAAACAGAAGTAAAGCAAGATGTACAATAAAATTTGTCGCATTGTATACATCGCATAGCCCAAACTTGACAAATTTATTTCTTAGGCCGCGCGATGCACACTTGCCCCGCATTTCAAAATCATGTTTAGAATAAAAATTTGCTATATTTAAAAATTGCGTTGTTTTTCTATTGCATTTTTATGCGTTTTAAACGAAAAAAATAAACTGGCCTGGGAGAAAGCAAAAATATTATCATTATGGCAGTCAACGTGTCAAAAATGTGTAATAAATTGGTAACAAAGAGAAACTAAAGTAAAAAAGTCGTGAAATTTAAAAAAACAAAAACGAGAAAAAGAAATCATTGAATGGACATATAATAAAAATAATGTTCCTAATTTTAAATAATTCAGATGAAATTTGGTAATAAATTTTAGTTTAGAACATGGATAAAAATACGTACTTAAAATAAATTGTTTAAAATAATCAATTTCAAGAAATATAACCAGTACCTATAGGTTACATACATTAATACATTCAAATTTGGTGCGTCCGACATCGTGTTTGATGATGGCAACACCGAAGGCTATTTGTCGCTTGACTTCAACACCTGGCATAATGTTTCAGTTTCCTTTTTTTACGCCAATGGTCGGCATTGGCCTTAATGAAATTAAAAAGCCGACGGTGGTATTTTGTCATTGGATGAACTATATCTAATAATTGATTTCCCGTTTATTAAACCAATTAATCACAAATTTAAATATTAAGCATAAATTAAAAAATAATATAATTAAAACAAAGTCTAAATAAGAAAAAAGACAAAATAATTATGTCCCAATCATAACGAGATTTTTATTGAAATTAATTAGGCGCCCAAGAACTTCCTACATGTTGGAGATTACAAACTGATCCAATATTCTTCGAGTAACACAGATACAAGTAAAGAATACATTGATAATAAATATTTATTAGGTATGTATTCCTATCGATTTAGTTTAAAAAAAAGGGTGTGGCAGTCAGTAGGACTGCCGGCAGAAGTTATACTTCTATGCACGCGCCTGGATTCATAAATTTTTAAGCGAATGATTTAGCAAAATCATTATATGAAATTCGTTTTCAGCGACCTAGTACCGAGTATACACTCATTTTGTATCAAATTTGCATAACATTTCCTGGAGACGAGGTCCGTCTTAAGTACCAGGTGTTTCGGACACCATCGCCATTATCATATTCTTATTCAGCGACCCAAAAAACAGCCGAGTTTCAAGTGTGCACTAATTTTGTACAGAATTTACATAAAACACCAGGAGAAGAGGTAAATACTCTAGGCACCAAGTGCCGCGCAGACTTTCGACATTATGATATTCGTGTTCAACGACCCCAAAAACCCCGAGTACATAAATTGAACCTCAAAAGCATAGTGCGGGATATAATGCAATCATGTGACGGTAGTATGGACTACAATACAATACTCATTACTGATTATTATTATTAATTTTATAAATTTAAAATACTAAACTTTATATGTTTACTTACGTGACAGAATTAAAAAATAATCTGTCAAACACAATGTAATACGTCACTATGGTATGCCAAAACATTAGCTCAGACTGTTTTTTGTATATCTATCTCTTTTCAATGTACTGAATGTTTAAACGGTATTTAAAGGACTTATAGTTATATGACTAAACATGTGGTAAATATTTCATGTTTGTTTTTACCGACCAATATACCTAATATGTGTTTCTGTCTCTCTCTTACTCACACCATTACATATGTAATGATTTTTCACATTTAACCCCACACAAATCGAGTGCATGAATAGAAGTAGAACTTCAAAAATTGTAACTGCAGATGGCTCAATGGAGCAGAAACTTTGTTACATTCATTTTATTTAATTAAGTTATTAGATGGGAAGATTTTGAGTATTTAAGGTGGATAACCTCCTTCAATAACCGATTTATTTTCTTTTTTCATTAGCAAAAAAACTTGAACAACAGTGCATTAAGAGTATATCCATGGAGTACTCCGAACTTATCTATTTAATACAGTAAAAATCGTTGTAAAAGTTTTATTAAAATATCGTTTCACAAAACGCAAATGTGAAAAACTTTGGTTTCGAAAGGATAAAAATGTTTTCTTTCATGTTTTTATGCTGTATAATTTATTTTATTTACGATTTCATCATATAAAATTATTTATAAAAATATTATATTAACCTAATCTATTTGATATTAATACAAGAAACGAGTCGTTCTTAGTGTTAAAAAAACATTTATTGCATGCATATTTATACGTTTTTTTTTGTTTTGCTTTGTTGAAAAATGCCCGTAAGAAATGTAATTTTAATTTATTAAAAGTAGCCATGCAATTTCGCATTATCAGATTTAAAAGCTGTATAATAATTTGCAATAAATCTAACGTTAAGAAAACATTTTTACAACCGTATCTACATAAAGCTGCTGGAAAAAATTGGGACACAAATTGGTTAAATCGTGTAATAAGTTTTAACACTTAAAGCATAACAGTTGGATTAAATAAAATAAAAACTGTTTGAAATAGGGAATATTCCCAATAAATTTGGATTAATACAGCAATTTTTTTATTCCAATTTAAATCTCTTTTTTTTACTTTAGCAGCTTGTTTTTCCATGAAAATAACATATGTATACCAATAGTATAACAGAGAAAAATTGGATTGTTTTTTATTTTCTATTAAATAGACTCCGAAACTACAAGACTGATTTAAAAAATTCTTTTACAATTAGAATCCTACATTATCCCTAATGAACGTTAAATGTCCGTAAGCCAACTTTAATACCGTAACCGAAAGTGTAAAAAATACAAAAAAATGCGTACGCTGCAGAAATTATTAACAATATAGCAAAGTCATTGCTGTAACTCTCTAAATGGATAAAAAAACTGCTCATTTCACTTTTTTCGGAAAAAATGGCCTCTTAATAAATTACTTCAAGATGCCTTAGTGATTATGTGAAATGAATGCACTATGAACCATAGAGCACAAAGAAGCCATGGACAGAACCGTAATAGTATTATACGTTACAAGGTCGGTAGGTGACTTATTACAGTACGAGTTAGTTTACGGACGAGGCGACGTAGGAGCCAAGTCCGGAAATAAAATCGAGTACTGTAATAACACCTAACGATCAAGTATCGTATTATATTTTATTTAATCCTGTTTTTATAAATTAATAAATTCATAAAAATTTTAACAGTAGTTCGTAACTTGACTAAAAATAGTTCGTAACTTGATTAATTAGGTCAAATTACCTTGAAAGCCATCTGTCACTGTCAAATATTTTTTTATTATTAAGATTTAATTGTTAACATAAAATTGAATAACATTGACTTCTTTTTAAATATGGATGTAAAAATAAGTAATTAATTATTTTATTTTTACTTTATAGTCATTATAGTATTTTTAAATGTCAAAAATTAAAAGTAATTGTCTTCCGTTAAGCAATCAGAGCAGCGTTGCTAGGCAACACATTACAGTACGGGGACTACCGAGTTGTACCACGCTTACCTGACTTAATCCGGTAGCGTAAAAGGTTGCCCTTTTTTAACCACCGAGTTGTACCACGGATTATATTATAATTGTTTAAATTATTCTCAGAATTTTTTTAATATGTTTTTCAACAAGTGAAACTATCTATAATATCAACAACCATCAATGACAAAGTTTAAATTTGGGGGGGGGGTTGATAACTTTTTTTGCCGGTGCTCTGTTTATTTCTAGTCTTGATAGTTAGGGTAGTCAGTTGCGAGTTTAAGTTTAAGACAAAGGAAGTACAATCCATTTTTAGTGAAAAGGGTTCAAAATTGTTAGTGTTAAATAACTTTAAATTTTCAAAAGCCCACATTGCAAAGTGTGGGAAAATAAGATAGCGTTGCACTAACACCAAAAGTAGATGCAACGCAAAAATATATACAAGTGCAGATGAAAAAACTATTTTGGAATCTCAACTAGATCATAATCATGAACGTGAGAAGACAATTGCTAGGCAAGCATTAAAAGAAAAGCTGTTGAGGATTGTACAGAAAGACCATCTAAACTAATTCATAAAGAATTAACTGTAAGTACTAAAAATTTGATATTTCATGTCTTAGATTTCTTAGAACAATGCTTGGGCTTCAGGCATTGGAAGCGATGATCTATTGCGTGTGAGAAGAAATATGTACGAAGCACGTAGAGATATTTTACCAGCATTACCCAAGAATAGAGATCAGGTTTTTGATGCAGTTTTTAATTTAAATCTGAAAACTAAAATTAAAGAAGAAAATTTCCTTTGCTCTTTAGATAAGGAAAATAACGTAATTATCTTTTCTTGTTTCACAAATTTATATTTTTGTATTCCTGTGATACGATTTATATGGATGGTACATTTCAGTACTGTACAAAGTTTTTTTACCAACTATTTACCATCCATGCTTTTAAAAACGGTTATTATGTTCCGGTCATATTTGCTTTGTTACCTGATAAAAAGAGTAATAAATATTTTAAATTGTTTGAAAATGTTAGCAATAAATGTAAAGCACTGAACTTATCTTTTAACCCAAAAAAGATAGTAGTCGACTTTGAACAAGCAATTCATAGTGCTATTTTCAGATTTTGGCCATATTCAAATTTAACCGGGTGTAGATTTCACTTATGTCAAGCATGGTACCGTAAAATTTTAAATTTAGGTTTGTTAAATGAATATAAGGAAAATAATTCAGAAATTGGTAAGTTTTTAAAGTTATTCTTCGGCCTGCATTGTTTAGAACCTAACGAAGTAGGTGATTTTTTTTCTTTTGAAATATTTGACAAAACACCCGATGATGAGAGAGTTATACGATTTTGTGATTATATACTTGACAATTATAGATATATCCGAAGAATCTAAATTTTCTCCAAGAGTTTGGGCATCTAACACAAATAGTATGTATCGGTCTACCAACGCTTGTGAATCATTTCATTCTTTATTAAAAAACAGTTTTTATTTATTATTATTTATTTTCGTAGATTCGATTATAAATATTCAAAATGAAACATTTACAAAAATTAAGACTGCTAATGAGTCATTAACTATAAAAAATTTAAATCTGTTACTAGAAAGAAACTTTTAAAATAAAAGAACTAAAGGAACGCAAAATTACCAAATTTGATTTTGTAAAATCTTTAAGCAATATTTATTTGCAGCAATAAGACCTAAATTTTTCATTTGTAAAATAAAATTAATGTAGGTGTAATAATATGTAAATTTGTACTTATATTTCAAAACAATTTTTAAATATGTATTTTGTATGGAATTTATATTAAAACTGTTAAGAATATTATAAGATTATATTATTAAACCTTTAATCCTCTCTAGAAATTCAGTGGTACAACTAGTAGGTAGGATTATATCTACCTGATGTCTCGTGGTACAACTCCGGGATATACGAATTCCTAACCGTGGTCATAACATTTGGGGATTAGTAAGTAATTCGGTAATCCTATGTCCGAATTCCTAACTAAACATTTTTTACCTGTTCTTGGCGACTATTTTAGATTTTCTTAATAGAATTGAAGAAAAGAAATATTTCATCTAAGAAGTACTTGAAACTTATCAAATGTATTTCATATAAATTTAATAATTTTTAATTTAAAATTAATTTATTTATGTACATATTTATTTCAACTATTTTTTTTATATATTTTGACATGTATATAGATATTTTATCAAATTAACAAAAATAAATATATACTTATTTGCAATTTTGAAATTTCTTTAATTTTATTAATTAAACGAAGATAGAAAAAAATTCCAAAAATAAAAATAAAAATCACACGAAGTTAAAAAAAAAGACTTCAAACAGTTTATCTTCACTTTAAGATTTTAACGCGTTATACTTTTACGAGTAAAATCTAATTAATTAATGAATCGTACAAAAAAAAATAATGTAAAATTTTCCAAAACACATTTCGTTTTTAAAATTTTGAAGACTATTTTAGATTTATTAAATTCAGAATTAAATAATATTTGTATGCAGTTAGGAATTCGGACATAGGATTAACGGAGAGGGTCTGAGTTCGGTAGCCCAGCTGGGGGTCGATCGTAATGATCTGACCATAGTTAGGAATTCGGTACTACCCTACAACTCGGTAGTCCCGTACAGTACCTGATACCGTAATGTTTTACTTACCGGCGCCAAATTGATTATAGGGAAGTGTTTTTACTGGACAGGATGAAATAAAAGATCTTAGAAACTCCTCTGCTAGTATGGATGAATTTACCTTTGTATATGTATGAGATTTCTGACAGACTCTTACTGTTGTTAACAGAGACACGCAAGCAGATATTATCAAAATTTACTTACTCTTCCTTATGAACTTTAATTCAATATTTAAAATTACGAACCAATATAAGAGCTCATTTTCATTAAATCACAGATAGTGATTCCTAACAGCTGCTAAAATTGGTGAAGGAATTTTTCTCACTCTAAATTTAAGTAGAAATTGTAACAACCTTCGGCATTAATCTCTAAGCCAAATAGTCCATAGTTGAGAAACTTTAATAAATAAGACATAAAAAAATTTAAAATATAAGACAGATTTTGTACGAAATGGACTTTCATGGTTGTGTTCTAGGGCAATAGTTTCACCTAGAAATGATACCGCCAACAAAATAAACAATCTTTTTATTTAAAAAATTCCAAGCCAATTAAAAAATTAAAAGTCGATCGACACCGTCACTAATATGGAAGACGGAGTCCATGATCCACAGGAATTTTTAAATTTAATCAACCCTACTCGACTGCCACTATACGAATTAACGTTGAAAATCTAAATTGCCATCATGCTTCTGACGGGGCTGCTTATTAAGAAATTAAAGGACAATTTAATTGTAGCGATCATTCTCACCGGCCCAGCATGTTGCCAACTAGCTCATATAGCAAGGATTCTGAGGATCAAAACTGATCCACTAATCCCATTTAAATAGCTTCAATTTTCGGGAAAAATATCTTTCGCGTTAACTATTAACAAGTCCCAGGGCTAAACCTTCGAATTAGTAGGGATCGACCTACGAAAAGAATGTTTAACTTTATGTTGGACTATCGCCGATAGAAGCTGTTACAAAATAAAACATCAAATAATGTTTACAGGGAAACTCAGACTCAATAAATTTAATGGCTCATGTGTTTTAGTTATGGTATTTTTTTGGAATATTAGACAAAAAATAAAGCATTCTTAAATATTAAAAAAATAATAAAACAATTTAAAATAATTACGAAAACATTTATTAAAACTACAATATTCAAACTTTCTTTATAATGTTGTGTGTTAAAGTTTTTTATATACGTTTCCGAAGCCGGGGTGTGCCAGTAGTATGTTCAACGGTCGTGCTTTATTAGGCCTAATTACGGTTTATGAACTTCTTTCATTGGTTCATGATACCCATTCCAGAACCATGATACTCATTCCAGACTCTTGGAACTTTGTACCAATTTTTACATTCGAAGATGGGATGCGGAGTCACTTAGAATTTATTTCTTTATATACTTTTTCAGATGGAACCATCTGGTACGTCGTATTAACTAACTAGAAATTCCTAAACCACCAGCTATTGATAATTAAATATCAAATTTCATAAAGAAACTACAAAAATATAAATCTAAAAAAACTAGGCAAAAATATATTGACATCCTTTAAAATAGTCCTCATTTAAATAAATAACACTCTTACAGCGGTATTTTACTTTCTGAAACAGTCCTGGAAGTTAGTTTTTGTAATATCCCAGAGTGCCATTATCGCATTATCTTCAACCTTCTTTTTTTCATCTAAACAAAGTCTTTCCGTTTTTTGAAGTAAAACTTCTTTAGCGGCACTAGGGGTAACTCAGTAATTCTAACGGACGTGACGTCATTCTAATGTACCGCGTACCGGAAACAAAACCTGATACAAAATACCTAACACGATTCTGCCTACTATATTAAATAAAATTAAATCTGTAATTGTATGAATTGACAGCTTGTCATCTTTTCAACCAAAATACATTGGTGGTAAATAGTTTAAATTTGTGTATAAAGTGTTTGTTTTAAATATGAATAAACAAAGTGGATTTATTAATGAAGAAAGTGATGAAAAAATATTGAATGAAAATGAGTGAGTAGGTACTCTATATGCATAAATTTTATTTTTGGTGTGTAATTACACTATTTATACCTAATTATTTATACCTAGCTATTTTCGTTTTATAGACTTAAAGAGCTAAAAAGAAAAAGAAATTGTGAACGTCAAAGGGCATATTATAAGCGCTAGAAAGATTTGAAGAAAAATGAAAATGAAAAATAGACGAGACAGCGACATTCATTATGATTTGATTAATTAAGTTTATATACATACATACATATTATGATAGTAAATAATTATTTATAGGGAAGCTTTACGTTAAGTAAAGAAGCATGTTGCACGTTTTTGTCCATACAATAATAATATTCGAAATGTTTTAACACTTGCTTATACTTATTTTAGGTTTGGTTAGGTAGCCATAAAGGCCATAAAACCACTAGTCAGGATGGCTGATCTTTTACCAGCAATAACAGATCCTTCGTAGAACTGCAGAAAACAAACTCAACTCAGGATTTTAAATTTTATGGAATATGCTATAAAATGCTACAAAATGAAATTGTTATCTAACTATCGTGTTGTATTACAATAAGGTAGATACAGCTACAAAATCACACATTCTAAACGTAATGTGTGTATATTTTTAATATTGTTTACCTATTATTGAAGAAAAACTTCTTTAGGCGCGACTAGGGGTAACTCTAACGTTAGATTCTAACGGAAGATTCTGATGGAAGTAACGGTGTGATTTCAGCTATGGGAGGAACTTAAATTTTCAAAATTTATTTAGGAAATTTTCAAAATTTTTAAACGGTTTCAAATACATTAATGGTATTTAGAGAGTTTCACATTTTAGTTATCATAAATCTATTATTTCAAATATAAAAAATAATGATAACTTTCAAATTCCTATTTCTAATGAATAATATAAATATAACATATCATTTTTTGTAAAGTATATAGACAATAAATATGATAGAATTGTAATTAAATATTTATTTTCCGATACGTACGTCAACAAGTTTTACTTCAATCGCGCGTAAAGGTTACACGCACACTCTTTTTTTTTTAATTCTGACGGTTGGACAGGATTATAATATTGTATTCTATCAAAAACTGCTGCTTTGTGAACTGAGGTGTTATCATGATGGAGAAGACAGCAACAGCTTGACCAAAAATGAGGTTGTATTCTTCTTATTCGCTTCAGAATTTTAATGAGATAATTGTTATTAAACGTCTGACCTGTCGCATGTCGGTGCATACTCGTATTCGTGGTGCACAAAGCTTGTAAGGAAAATCAGTTTGACTTGACATGGCATCAACTTTGACATGCTTTTTTGTCCTTGGTTTCGACGAGAGCTTACAGTTTGAAAATTGTTGTTTTGTGTCAGGATAATAATCACAAATCAATGATTCATCTCCAGAAATAACCGGAAACAAGGTCAATTCTCACTTTCGTGCAAGCCACGTGCTCGGCACCGAATCGGCAAAATAACTTTTTCATTGATCATGTGGTTTTTGTGTGGTTAAATTCACATTATTGCCGGCAACGTCTCGGCAGGCAACGACCTTTGCCCTCGGGGTTCTTCTCAAACAATATTTGCCGAGCAGGTTCCGTGTAGGTTCAGACAAGTGTGAATACGTTACCGGCTTGGTAGCATTTGCGTTCCTAGGATTTTAGGAGTTTAGTGGTGACAATGTCGTCTCGTCAGAAGAAGGAATGTTTATTGGAAGAAGATGAAATCCTTATCGAATATGTTAGAGAAAATGAAGCTGGTCATCTAAAAGTTCTGGGTGCAACGTTGCAAATTCTCCTTCTTCATTTCGTTTATTAGCATTTTATGTAACCAATACCGTCTTTTTCTCTTTCTAGAACTGTTCATTTCAAGCTCTTCTTCATCTAACAACAGAGAAATTTTTATTATCGTAGAAGTCGGGAACATGTCACTTTTCACAAAGCTGAACACTACTTAACCCACGGCAAGCCTATTGCAGTGTGAATTGCCTCAAGAAATCTTGCTCGCGCCGAGCATGTGCCTTGCCGTTGTCGATTCGGTTCCTGGCACGTCTAATGTGAATCGACCTTAATCCTGAGAGATTTCAAAACAAAATTCTTTGCAGCTGCCACTTTTAAAACGACTTTACCACTTTTTTGGCACTGCCAAAGTTGGGCGCTGTAATTTGTAACGTTAAAACGTCCTAAAAGGCGTTATTTTTATATTTAGCTAGATAAACTAAGTCGTGGGTTACCTTTAAAGATTAAAGAGTATTATCAGTGAACCCCAAACATGTAATTTAGGACTGCAAAGTACAAATTTTGAAAATTATACTCAAACACCCGTTTTAAATGGGTTATTACAAATTTAATACTTATTAATTAAAGAATTAAATATTTTCTGATCTCCTTAATGAAAGTATTAAAAATCGCTTGAATTGGTTTATATGTAATGATAACTACTCTATAGGGATGGGTTTTCTTTCAAATTCCAAATTCGGGACGAAATGCCTTAATATTGGTATAATTTTTCCTTCGTAGGTTCGGGATAAGTGATAACAGCAAACAAACTTAACAATTTATTAGTAAACACAACTAAATAACAATTTTCTGTAACTAATTTACACAACTTTAATACGATTACAAATACTAAATAGCGTCGTTAAAATAACTCGTAGG